>UCOJ01000458.1:0-102975 GCA_900474305.1 Cecidostiba fungosa | reverse complement strand
GTATTCAGGACTTCTATTCTACGTGACAGATTTTGAGGTTATGCGTCTTCTTATATGAAAAAGAGTACAGCGTACTCGAAAAAGAGTAGAGCATACTCAAAGGTATTCCCTACTCACGGAAAAGGTTACGTATACTCAAAAAATCGTCCAGACACAAATTTATGGGACTACCCAGATATTTTTCTCAGTGCAGAATTTGGGCACAGCGTAACAAAGGTTTATTTGGAAGTGCCTTTTTAATAAGTTTCAACATTAAAACTTTAATATAAAACAGAAATACGATAATTGAGGACTCGTATCGTTGCTATATGCCTCAAACTCATTAGAAATGTTATGAAAATAGAAACATTAACTTAAGTAATTAAACTCACCGATGGGACTGGTCCTCTGCACAGGGCTAGCATCCTTCCTCTCAACAGGACTGACGCAGCTCTTGTCGCTGAGCGAGCTCCTCTTATCAACAGGACTGTTACCAGTGCTGAGTCTCTTAATTCCAAGTGCGTCTTCCTGCTGCGGCAGCAGCATCGCCTGCTGCTGTTGAATCTGATCTCTAGGACTAGCTGGACTAGCGACGTCCGGACCACTGGACGAGTTCTGTCCGGGTGGTGCACAGCTGCTGCTCGATGGAGTCGATGCACTGGTGGCACTGCTGTTGCTGCTGGTGCTACTGGTACTGCTGGCGCTCGAGTTGCTGTTGAGGCTACTGCTGTTGTTGTTGTTGTTATTGTTGATGAATTGCAGGCTGCTGTTGTGATTGAGGGCGAGACCGGCCCGCAACTCGGCGCCTCCCTTGTCGAGGTCGGCTTCGCCGAGCCGCAGGCCCGTCGCTGTGTTCTCCTCCACCATCACGCGCAGTTTCGCCTGATGGAAAAGAGAAATCGAGAGAGAATTCAGTTCAGGATTCGTATATGTATGTTAGGAAGAATGGAGGGAAAGCGTAAACAAGTTCGACTCTGGCAAACAGTAATCTCCCGTAAAAGCAGAGTGCATCAGCGACGTTGGCCGGCTTCCAAGACGACGCGCGTGTATACTACAACACAAGGGTTCGGTATATACACTCGGACTTGTTGCATTCTTTTTGTACAGTGTGTGTGTGTATCGGAACGGTGACAAACGCCGGAATCGCCTCGTTTTTCTCGCTTTGGCCCCAGTAGCGCAGTCGTTTATTTTACTATATATATATACGAGGAGGCCCAGAGAAAAAGCTTTGGATTTTCGAGTGCAGTTACAACACGCGCAGCAAACTACTCGCGCGCGCTCTTGGAATCACAACACGGACGAACGCGCGGAATTTCGGATTAATAATACGGAGGCGAAAGAGCCACTCGAGAGAGAGAGTTTCCCGTTAACTTGGTAAACCGACTTGCAGCAGCCGGGCCAGACGATAAGCCTCTCCAGAAGCTGCTGCTACTGTTCTACCTCGGCTTTATATTATATACTTGTGTGTGCCTCTTGATCCTCCGACGTGTACGGACGGCTTTTTCATTTCGAGCTACAATTATAAGCTTTTGTTCAACTCCTCGACTTTTGCACTAGCTCACGACGTATACATACACATTATACCTTCTCGATTGATTAAATTTCGGGAGCTTATAATTATGAGCTTATTACATAATTCTTCGTAAAATCAGGCGTTTTTTCCCCACAGCGTATATAAATCTCGTGCGAAGGGCGTCTACCTCGCTTGAATTCCAGAGCGCCTGGACCGTGTGCTACACGTATATATAGCAGCATATTAGAGAGAAGCCTTTGGCCCGTTTGACTTTGCTCTAGCTCTCGGGGCGAAATTGCATTACAGCGATGAACGTCGGGCGTAAAATTACTCGAAACTCGCGAACGAGCGAGAGCTGCTCTGTATATACACGCGTCTTTCGTTGCCGAGAGTAATTATGCATTACGTGTGCGCGAAGGATGCGTGAAATGAGATGCTCGAGTGCGGCAGGATGCCAGCTGTAATTGTCGCGAATCTCAGCGCTCAGACGACTTTTTCACAATTTTCTTTTTTTTTGCGCATCGTTATTTTCGAAATTCCTTATTTTTTTCTTTTAATCGTTGGATTTTGAAACGTAGCCAGAAACGTACAAGCTCTCGTGAATTATGCGAAGGAACGTCGGAAGACTGCGAAATTCATAATTCAGGTCAATAAAGCCAGGCATCTAAAGCTTTAACGATCGTCGTCGCTGAGTGTTATTAAA
Organism: Cecidostiba fungosa; assembly: GCA_900474305.1. Taxonomy (NCBI): domain Eukaryota; kingdom Metazoa; phylum Arthropoda; class Insecta; order Hymenoptera; family Pteromalidae; genus Cecidostiba; species Cecidostiba fungosa. The sequence goes on along the minus strand of UCOJ01000458.1, from coordinate 100,780 downwards.
AAATTAACGATTACAGCCGCATCATTTTCATAAATATACTCTCTTTCTCTCGCAGCTGTGTAAAATATGCAGCGCCGCGGTCGCGATTCCTCATCGACGACGACGTCGTATTATACGAAATCTCGCACTTTCTGCTTCTTTTTCCTAGCGCCGAACTATATATATATATCTCAGTACGATGTACGTATACGTATACACACGTCGAGGCGGTACTCTCGAGGAGTAAATGAAAATTTTCGAACGGAAGCCGACGCCTTTCTCTTGAATTATTCATCCGCGAGGTTATTAGACGGGAAAACTACTGTGTGTGTGTATGTGTGGCTCTTTGCCGTTTTTAGATGCGGAATTTCCGAGTGAGAGATATACCGATTTCGGAGATGCTTCCCTATGCATGATATGCGTATTCATATACGAGGGTTTGAAAAGAGTCCTGTCAAGGAGCCGTATATACTGTGCGTAACGAGCTTCGTGCGCTGTCGGCTTTAATGAAAATGTAGCCCTTGTACATTGTCGTGCTTTTTTTGTCGTGAGAACGCGTATTATATCTTCATTAATAATAGCTATAGGTTTTTATTTCTTTTGATAAGAGGACCTTTCAATTTGGAGGATTGATCGTTTTGTACATTATATACAACAACGCTAATTTAATCCGTTCAGTAGCCTCTCCTCTTCTCATCCCGGATTTAATTTAATAATTGCGAGTTATAACCCATTATCCAAATTAAAGACGGCAATCGAGCTTCGGTGAAAAAAAAAACAAGTGAAAAATACGATAAAAAGCGTATATGCAAATGAACAATAACAAAATTAGACTCTGTCTATACTATTCTCTAGAACAAGACTTATCAAAAAGTCTATATATAATACACACCAAGATTTTCTGATTACACAGAGTAACGACAAAACAAGTCGCCAAGCAACGAAAAAAACTGCTGCAGACACTCGAGCGCGCGCGCGCGCAAGAAATTCAATTTCAGCACGTGACGCTTGCACCTGTCTCGTCCTGAATATATATTTCACGCGCGCGCAAGACAGGCTGCAATAATTATAGAACACACTGCAGCAAAAAGCTGCAAAGAATTCATGAAATTGCAGTCGCTAGCTTCTATCCTCCCCCCTATTTTTTTGCCCCTATCTCCTTCTTCCAGTCGAGCGCGAAAATGCAGCTCTCCGCACTTTAACCGACAAGATAAGAGTATAAGCGCAAACGCGCGATAGCGTATCTGGCTATTAGCGCCGCTGAAATGCAAGTTGCGCTCGGGAAATATATTATTCTCTAACTTTCTCTCTCTCTCTCGATTTATTCGGCCGTTTTTTTTTTTTGAAGCACTGATTTAATACATATATACGCAGGGAAAGTTTGCGAGAGTCGCGTTGTTGATAACAGCAATAAAAGTCAGCGATCCGCACGATGATTCGACTAAACGCACCGCGAAACAAGCGGCTATTAAATCGGCCGTGATTCAATAAGATCCACTGCGCTGCGGAGAGCATCATAAACCAATTCCCCTCTCCGCTCGTGCGATTGAGAAAATTTGCGCGCATCGATCGCGCCAGTTCACTCCAGCTAATGAAAATCCACGCAAAAGGGGCTTAATTACCCTTTCGCTCGGACAATTGCTCTCGTATTTGACTGCGGCGAGACTCAGTCAATTCGAGGCGTTGCGATTTTTTTTTTTTTTATTTCACTGAAACGAGAGCTTGCAAAGAGGTTAACGTTGATGGTGGTAGTGTGTGTGTGTGATGGGGGTAAGTTAACGACCTGCGCTCTCTCTCTCTCTCTCTCGGTGGCGGACAGGATAAAAAGTTGAAGGGGCGGCTCATCCAGTTGGCTCTAATTCAATTAAAAACAACGTGCCGTAATATTCCGCCACTTTTCCGCTGATATCAACATAATCATTAGAGCGTGAGCCGCTACTGCTGCGCCGAAACTTTTAATTAAGTTGCCACCGCTCGCGAAACGAAATTAAAGAGCGACGTTATATATACTCGAAAAAAATGCAACTCTCTCTCGGTATAAAAAAAAAAAAATTCAACTGGCTTCAGGGGAGTGTATATACACCGCACGAGACCATCGAGTGCATTAGACCGACGGTCCGTTTGATTATCAAGGGGGACGGTTCGAAACAGCGAGCGATTTTCTAGGAAGTTAATTACAGGCGCGCAATTTACCTGCGCGCGTTTGCGAATTTCGCTACTGCTGCAGTGTAGGTATGTATTGATACGCGCGATTATACGAAAAGCGTAGAACCGTGAGTTTAAAAATAAATTCTTTTTTTTTTGTAAAAATAATATTCACGTCTATTGAAGCGCACATAATGAAGACCGCGAAAGCTTCATCAAGACAAACAAAAAGCGCAAAAATCCCTCCGGAAGCTCCAGAGAAAATGATGAGAAAAGGACTCTCGAAGAGAGTCCGCGCGAGTCTCGCTGTCGAAGTAGTACAAGACGTCGCAAGTCTGGCGCGTAAGAATACTATAACAGCGAACACACTATGTAATAGAACGGAGTCTGAATGTCGAATAAGTCTCGCGCGCAAGCGGACAAGGAGAACTCTGACGGAGACGAAAGGTACACGTCGGCCGGAGACGACGACGTCTTGCCACGCCTCGTTCGTTTGCACAAGAGTAATGAGAAAGACGCGGAGAGTCATGAGCCGCGCGGCGCAGTAGTAATGGTCCGACTAGTGGTAGACGCGATTCAGTGAGTGTATAAGGCTTGAATGACGGCGGACGGAAGTAAATAATAATATAGGGGCTGAATGACTGGATTTTTAGATGACTCTATAGCGTCTGTGTTTGCATGCTTTTTTTTTGGGAAAATGAAGCATGAATTCATCGACTAAATTATATCGCCATATACGACTGTACGCCGGGATAAAAGTTGTATAAAAGTCCGGGCAGATATAGATCGGACAGAAATTCGATAGAGTGTGTGTTATAAGAGAAGGAAACGGTGCTGGGAGTTGAGAGAGGGATATGGAAGTGCGCGCGAAAATAAAAAATGTTTACGTATTCATGTAACTTTGGAGCGCGAGCGGTCGTATAAATTTTTACGCGCGACACTTTCCTTCCGTCCGGCTTGATTTTCCAATTTCCTACTCTCTCGCCCTCTCTCTCTCTCTCGGTCTAGACCGTCTTATACGCGCGAAATATAAAATTTGAAATTAACGAGCGAAAGAAACGCCGGGTTTGTTATTACGCCGCGATTTATGAAACTATTTTTTTTTTTTATATACGAACGACACCAGCTGGAAAACAGATTTTCGAATCGAGAGTCGCAAGCTCCCGTTTTGCATAATACATATAGGTACATACACACGAAAGTCCATGCTTCTATACATTATGCTAATAAGAGGTCGCGCGCATCCCGCGCAACAGTTTCCCGTCGAAAAAGCTGGCCAAAGTTCAATGATGTATAGGAGGGAGAGAGAGAGAGAGCTTGCAACAGCGCCGCGAGCTTATTCACCTCTCCGGCAAAAGTGTCGGTGGATCGATAGCCCCTCTCTCTACCTCTCTTTGAGAGGCCGGTGCGCAGGTAGTAGACCCCGCCCGATCGGCCACTGCCTCTTGCTTTCAATGTCGTCGTCGCGCGCGCGCACACGTTATATATACGAACGTTCGCGAATGTTCAAGTGGTGCTGCTGCTGCTGCTGCTTCTTAACGATAATTGCCATTAAGATGGGCTAGAGGAGATGCGCCCAGATGTGTCTCACGTGCTCGAGAGCTTTTGATCTCGAGGTTAATCCCCGACGGACGAGAGGAGGGTCGCTCCTTTCTTTTCATTTTCCCTTTTTTTTCGTCAATTATCATACCCGCTCTTTCGGCTAGAAATATCCAGCCCCTTGCATATATCTACACACGGCTATACACTACGTAGGCTTATTAGGTATACAACTTGCGGAAGTTTGTTCGTATAAACTTTGAACTGAATTTCCTGGCCGCGTGCGTACGTGAACTACATATCGCGCTGAAATAATTTCGTTTCCAAACTAGACGCAAGTGTACAGCAGCAGCAGGAGAATATAGTCTCTCGTAATATTCAAAAGTATCATCGCGTGTATATGTACGTCTGCGAATAATAAAGAACGAATCGGTGCGCGAGTTTCCTCGACATTGACGGAGTTCGACATCGCGAAGCGCTTCGGGAATAGACTCTCTTTTGGCTCGACCGGCGACGACTACTTGTTTTCTCTTTCCTTTTGAAGAAAAGGAACGTCGCGTTGCTTTTGACCCTGGCGCGCTTGGCTCTCTGCAGCTTTCGTAAATAATTCAACGGCTGTCGCGATTTTCTCCTAATACGGCTTTCCGAGCACGTTGCCCCGGTCTATGCGTATATATAGGTATACACATATACCTATATATCGAACTTGCGTCTCGACCAAATTTTCGGACTACTCCGAGAGAGGAGCTACTCCATTAACTTGTTATTGCATAATTCAGACTGAACTATGATGTTTCTTATGCACTAGCTTGAATGTTTGATAATGCACAACGTTAAAAGGTTCTTACGAGGATTATATCGAAGCTTTCAAATATTTCGAATAGAATGAAAAATTTTGGTAAATTTCGAGTGAATCACGGATCTATGAGCATCAATCCTGCGCTAATGGAGCAACAAAATCGACACAGCTTTTCCTACAGTATATACGTATATAGATAAAATCGTCGTCCTACAATCATCGCTTTTCTAGGACAGCCGTTGGTATTTTCGTGGTAAAGGAGAAAAATCTCGTTCGATGAGAATGTTTGAGGGCAAAAGAGCGTCGAGATAAGAAAAAGAATAAAACGAGAGAGAGAGAGAGAGAGAACTCCTGCAGCGGAACTTTTTGATTGCACATTCGCCGGGAGCGAAAAAACGAGAAGCGCATCGCGTCGAAAGGAGATATGTTTGAGAGGCGCGATATGAAAACGCCTTTGGGCTGCTGAACGGGAATCCGAACGGAAACTAGAAGTGCGATTGGAGCTCGTCGCCTCCTTACGTGGCTGTTATTTCGTCTCTTTGTGTTGTATATACGACTCTCGAGAGCGTAAATTAAATTGGCTCTATTTTGGCACAGACTTTATATAGGTATATATGAAAAGCTCTGGAGAAAAAGTTAAAAAATTCACGGCAGTAGCTTTTATCGGCTGCAGAAATAGACTGGTGCAATAAACACTGGGACGAGATTTCCAACGGGCAAAGTCCATAAGTCCATTTCCAATAATTTACCTCTCGACTGTACTCGCTAAAACTGGCGCTAGTATCCATGATATATCGGGAACAGAGAGATGAAAAAGAAGCAATGCTAGAAAAGCGCTGTGTTTTAACCGAATTTCCTTCGTTTCAAATGAATGAAATTCGAGTATACACACTCGACACGACTATATATATATACGACGATATGATACGGACAGAAAAGAGAGCGAGAGAGGAAAAGGCGCAGAAAAGTTGGAGGAAAATTGAAATTGACGAGAGAAACATAAAGGCGAGCCGTCAGCGGCAGTAAAGGGTATACAGGACAAAAGACGTATCTCTCGTAATCCGTTATGAAAGTGTATAGGAGGTATAGGGAGGGGACTGCTGCAGCTTCATATGTGCAACGGAGATGCAATTTCTCGAGGAGAGTCAGGGAAGGAAATTTGATTTATCGGAGCTGAACCTCCAGCGCGGAATAGACAGGAGCTGCGAGATTGGACGGGGAAGTTTCTTAAGGAGCTTGCGGCGACGCCGCTGCAGCGGATCAAAAGATTTCTCTTTAATAATGTTATAATAAGCGGGCCGCTTAATTCCGCGCTAAATTGTTTTGACGTACACGCGCCCACCGAAAGTTTGCGCGCCTTAATTATATTGCGCGATAGATAGAGAGAGAGAGATGAATTTCCAAATCGGTCTACGCGCTCCACTGTATATAGCCAGTCTCGTCGGTTGATTGAGCTTTATAAACTTTGCTGCGACGTGCTTCCAAGTTTAAATCAGCCGAAATTGCCTGGAGACACTGGGATCTTTGCATTGATTTTCCATATAAAATTCAGGCGAAAAAAATCTTGGTTCAAAGAGGAGAAGAATACTTGTGTGCGGGAAGAGGTGATTTCTCCGAGCATCAGCTGCAGGCAGTGGCTCTTTTTATACCGACGCGACCTCTGACCTCGCGGCGAGAGATAAACGCGTCTCCAGACGACTGCAAGAAGTGCTGGAGTAGGAAAAAGAAGAGAAGCTATAGCGCGGACGGGAGGATAATTTTTCAGAAAAGCTCGCATTATCCTTTCGCTCCACCTTCCACTTGCTGCAGTGCACTTTCCTCTCTGCCGTTGATAGCTCATAGCTATAATACTCTCCCAAGTCGCTTTCTCACTCAGTTTTCAATGCTTATTTCGAGCTTTCTTCATTAGCCGCGCGGCAAGAAGCTTTTACTTACATTTCGAGGCGTAATTTTTAATTGATTGATACGATTTGTTATCAACAATGTACAACAATGACTTGATCTCAGTTGTGGCCATTAGCTGCATTCGAGTATAGCCTGAGGTCCCGCGTGAGCCGTTACACGTGCGCGCATGTACATTTATATTAAGAATTGAAAAATTCCGGACGAAGCCCGAGAAAATGGAATTACGCCTGCGCGCACGAGTAGGATCGTTCTAAATAAATGATACAGCGGCGAGAGCACTATACTCGCATACACCCTGATTAAATTTTAATCTTTCACCGCTACGCGTATAACTACACACACACACACACACGCAGATAGCTGCTGCTGATTACAGTCGTGCGAAAAATGAAGAATTAGTAGTGGGTAAAAAAAAACAGTCGAAAATGCTCGTTTTTATATATAGGCCAACAGCAGCAGCAGTCGCTCATACTATATACGTTTCCAACTGAAAACCGAGCGCGAACAAGGGTAAGAGCTGGTAGAGGAAACACAAAAACGTCAAAGAGTTGCGCGCAGCCGTTGAGCACGTATTTTGCAATGCATGAACGTGTCGAGCAGAGTTTAACGCGCAGCCCCTGTGTGCAGCAGCCTTTCTCGATTTTTCTCTCTCCACCTTTTTATTCCGCCGCAGCAGCTCTCTTTTCCCTCGGTACAGAAAAACTGCTGCTGCTGGGGGGTACACTGCTGATGAGTATATACGTGGCTGATGTGTATAGTCGTTATTCATAATTCGAGTAATGGCCTGAAAGAGGAGGAGGAGGAGGATTGGCTGGCCTTATATATCGAAGCTCGCGACTGAAGAGCGCATTAATCAAGCTAATCTGCAGCCAATGAGCAATTCTGAAGGATCGCATTAATTTCCATCGCATCTACCGCTGTGTAAAATTCAGCTGGTGCATCCGAGAGTCCGGCGGCTTGTGTGGTGCCGAGTCTGCGATTCATTAGTGTCATCGCGCACCGCAGCTTGTTCCTCTAATGAAAGCTGGTTATCAACGCGACCTGATACCAGTATATATAGCAGTCTCACTCTCTCGAGGGACTAATGGATTAACCCTTTCGAAGACGTCTGAGCGGCCAATCGAGGCTTTCTCAGCTGACGCCTAGAGTTTCAGCTGCTGCGCTAATTAAACTAGGCGCTCGCGCGGCCGGCCAGCTGATGAATTATACCGCGCGCTCTGCTTTTAATGAATATTATCGGTTGGCTGGATAATAATCGACCTGCGGAGAAACAAAATTGCCTCCGTTGTGTGCCACTTGCTGCTGCTGACGCTACAATTATCGCGGGAAAATTTAAAAAGCCCGCCGCGCTTAATTGAATAATCTAGTAGTCTGACTCGGGGCGCGTATACAATGGAGCGAGAGCAAATAAGAGAGAGAGAGAGCAGCGTCGTCTTCGTTGTACCTGTAAATCGTCCCATTCCACTGTATATAGCTATCCCCCCTAAAGCCAGTTCTGTTCTCGCACACAGACGGCGACGGCATCAGATATAGAGACGCGCGCGCGCGCGCACATCCACGTGATGCAGCCGTGAAATTCCATAAATTAGCATGTTGCTGCGACGGCAGCTTGCTCCGGGCATTATCAGCGCGCAGCCGCCCTGTATCCATATCCAACAACTCGAGCTACTATACCACTGCTGCTGCTGCTGCTCACATGTATACCCTGTGTGTGTCTATATATCTGTCGATGCAAAGCCAGCGGTGTACAGTGTCGTGGACTTTGATTCGCTGCTATGCTATGTATGTCTGTGTATATGCGGGGGTGTGTTGAGGAACTGCTTGAAGCTTTGCGATGGAAATCGAGTGTGCATCGCGTGTGAAGCTGCCTGTTTCTCTGTCTGTGTCGTTGCTAGTATCTACGCGCGCAGTTAGCTCCCTCGTTTCATCTACTATATATATATATATATATATATATATGTATATAGCTGAAAGGGGGGCTGAAACTCGATTGTCCTCGTCACGCACTCGTGTAAGCCGATTACCACGAAAAATATGTCCGGTTTGTGCTGCTGATGCTTCTTCTCTACACGCAGAGATGTATATATGTATCGTCCCTTATTACTAATCTGGACGCAGCTTTGTGTAAATAAGTCAGTGGAACACGCTGAAAGTTTTAATGAATTTTCTATTTGCTTCTCAACTATATCTGATGATGCGATTCAAGAGGAAAACTGATACCTCCGCAGCAAATATTAGTTACTTTTTCCCGGTGCTGCGCTAGCCTAATTGGAACTGCTTGTTTATATTCGTTACAGAGAGACGCTGATTTAGTTGTTCGAATTAAGTTTGCTCGTATATATATGTAGGAATTATTGACACTGCTCTCGCCAATAAACAAATACACTGAATCAAGCTCGAGTTGTAATAATCGTTATGCGTTGCAATCCAATTTTATTTACTCTCGATATCATATAATTGAATAAATACTCGTGAACATCTATTTACTAATATGTGTAATGAGAACCAAAGGCAAACAATAACATCGAAATAATGGCCACTCGTTACGATGACCACAAATTTATTGTCGTTAAGTAAAACACAATCAACGTTTCGTACTTAATTATATTATATACTAATACCATCGCAAATATAACGATTTGTTCGGGCAATCTATTTAATTGCATTTCAGCTCTGCAAATACGCTAGAGTTTCACTATTTAATTAGGATCGATTCCAAACTATTGATTATAATGCAGTTCATCCAGGTCAAAGACTTTCCGACAGGACGGCATTTCATTCTCCTTTTAAAATAAGCGCCGCGATCTATCGGACGAATAACGACTGTGACTGCAAATCGGCTTAAAGTCACTCTAGAGCACTCCTAAATCCATTAAAATTCTATATCGCCAATGTTGTATAAACGACAGACGAGAAAAAAGCCGAATTAAAAATTAAATCCGCGGATGAAATGCAATATTTATTCGAATAGCTGCAGCGGCAAACAAACAGTCTCTATTTTCCCTTTGCTTTTCCGCGCTTAATCCCATCTAATCAAGGTATACTAATCGCTCGCCTGATCCGTAATCAAATTGAGTTTCCAAACTGGCTTTGACGTCAACGCGACGCTCACTGCGGGATTTTGTTTTCTTTGTGGTCGCGCCGGCAACGTTCGTTGATGCAATATATACGTGTACAACGTTTGCTTGTCCGGATATACAGTTAAGGAGGAAAGAGATGATTTCCACTATTCATTTTTAAGCCTTTTAGGCAAACGAGATCTTTTCAGGGGGATTAAATATATTAAAGCCGGCTCTCTCAGAGAATAAGAAGAAGAAGAAGAAGACCTTTTTCCAAGCGCATCAAATGGCTCCTTCGAGATGAAGAGGAGGAGACTCGTAAGAAAAAGTTTGCGATGCTGCGCATAATTCTGATAAATTGCTTTTGCCGTCGATGGAGATTTTCCTTTTCACTCGCGTTTAGCTTTTCATTGGCTACGGCCGCTCTGATGGTTTAATACCATTCGGTCGGCCTGTATCACGTATCACATCACTGCATTATTCATATTCACGATATGAAATATAAAAATATAACGACGACGAGAGGAACAGCGATATTCAATTATACGCGGGCAAATCGATTCGACGAAAGCAATACAAGCTAAATTTCCACTCTCCAGATCTGATGCGAGTAAAACAGATCATCTATTTGCGAAAAATTGAAAGCTTCACGCCCGAAAGCTCAAACAACAAACACACTCTCACGCTACGGTCGAATAACTTTGTTTCTCTTCCGAATGATTGCAAAACTAGTGGAGCGCGCGAAAATTCAATTTTTCTCCCACGTATATATATAAAGCTGTATTCATCTCTCACGGATCATAGTTCCGAAGAAATTCAAGGTGAGAGAAAGCCATATACCGGATATTGAAAGAGAAGTAAGAGAGAGAGAGAGAGAGGTAAGACTGAGCGGAATATATAAAAGATTAAGAAGAGCTGAGCGAAGAAGACAAGGATAAAGTATGCGGAACCAGAAGTGTACGTGGGGAAGCATACCGATCCTGACTGATAACGAAATTTTCTTTACGAACGTGCCCCGCACTCTTTTCAATTTCTCATTGAAACAGAAGCTGTATACCATCACATATATATACGCTCTATCCGCTGCACGTGTTTTATCAGAACACAATGCGGCTACAGCTGCGTATATATATACGCCAAACTCGAAGGAGAAAAAAAATTATGCGCCCACAGCAATTAAAATCCACGCGCGCGTTAATTGCGACCACCGCACGCTCTAAAAGTGCGCATGATATAAAGCGCGAGCGTATGAGTAAAAAAAAAAAGAGAAAAAATATTGTTAAAAAATGCCGCTGCTTATATCACCACGCCACTTGATAACTGGGGCGCGAATAATCTGCGCTCGAGAAAAATCAGAGCGAGTTGCAGCTATGTGTCTTGGTGGGGAGCTTTACGCGAAGGACGTCGCGGATTATATATAAATTAATTAATTAATAATATACGTAGAAAGCTTGGATGAATTTTTTTTTTTTTCACGACCGATTTCCACGAGGATCGTCATACACTTTAAATGTGCTGGATCTATTTCGGGAGCTTTCGCAATGCAGCCGAGGGAATAAAAAGCTCTCCACGTATTGAAATAGTCAATAACATGTAAATATCGGCTGATCCCCGGCAACAAAGTGCATAAAAACTCTCTACCTCAGCTCCGAAATATAAGCTCATGAAAAATTCCCGAAGCTTTGCAAAGTAGGCCAGAGAGGGAGAGAGAGAGAAAGAGAGTCGCTTTCCATATATACGGCCGCAATTAAACCGGCATTATCGAGGCCGAGCCAATCGCAATAATTGATTAATAATTTCCGTAGGAAGGGGGCGAGCAGCGATCGATCTCAGCAAACGTTAACAAGCTGACGTGGTCCAACTCGGACGAATCTCACTTGCATATATATATATATACCGCAGCAGCTGCGCATACAAAGCCACCGCACCGCCGTGATTCTATTGTACATCGGAGTTCGAATGAGCTTTTTCGATAGTCGATCGCCGTTGCCGCGCAGAAAAGCTATTTTTAGTTTGTCCGAGTTTGATTGGTGCATATATAGATGTAGCCTCGCGCGTTGCTATTATATACAGAGGTATAGATATCAATAACGAGCAGACTCTGCTCTCAAAGTGCTTATGCATATGTATAAGGGAATCATAAGCTTACCTGTGCATCTGCGAGGATGCGGCGCATCAAGGCCAGGGTGGGGTGTGCAGCTGTGACGTCATGATCGAGGCTAAGCAGGTCAGTCTCCTTATTCAGCCGGTTCAGACTCTTCAGTGCTGCAACAGAGAGATGCGCCGTCTTTTTATACGTAATACACACACACATATAAGGAATATTACACTAGACGTTTATTTGCGAAAGAGGAAAATTTATCGGCCGTTAAACTCGGGCCGCGCGCGAGCATTATACAGCGGTGTATATTTCACTTTAGCACTTGCGGCTGCGCGTAAAACAAATCAGCCGAAGCTGCCCCGCGCGCCGGAGCTAAAAAGCCAAGAGATGAAGCCAAATATCGAGGAATACAGGAAACAAGATGGCCGTGAGCATTTCCTTTCCCGGCAACTCTCGCATCTCATCATCGTCCGACAAGCATATATAGCATCTCTCTCTTGCGAACGCGTACAGCAACTCCTCCCAGCTTAATTGAATTGCCAAGTGCTCCCGCGCCTATCGACGAGCAGTATAGGAAGGGCGTCCTGCGTTAGAGATAAGGGAGTGGTATATGGTAGCCGCTGAAATGTATGGGGCGAACCGACCGCGCGTTTTCGTGGTTCTCTCTGATGATTGCGCGAACCGCCGGCGTATATGTAGAGGATCATTTCTCCGTAGAGCTATGCATCTCTCGTCGTTAGTTATAGAGGCTAATGGACGAGTTGCTGCTGCTGCTGCTGCTGTAGGCGAGGAATTCGAGGAGGAAATGTTATGGTTGAGCTAAGTTTGAGAGGTCGTTGCGGAAGAACAAACACGCCGGTGTATAGCTTCTTCTTTCTCTTCTTCGTGTGTGTGTGTGTGTGTTGACTGCCGTTTCGTATAAGGAAGTGTGAGCTATAATAGTCGTGTAGCTTTTGAAAGCTCGTAAATTATCCTCCAGAGCCAGCTCACATATATACAAGGAAATCACGCGAAAATACAAACGAAAAAAAAGAAGTGACGATGATTACCGTATACACGCGAATAACGACGCGTCGTCGAGCTTAAACGCTATCCATCCAGCCGGAATATTAAAATCCTCGCGCGTTCGCAAACCACCTCTCGCAGTCCATTATTCAGCCGGTTGATTTATACCCCTCTGGCCCCGAGTAGAGCATCGCACAGTAGTGTGAGAACACACGCAGACACGTATATATACACATACACACAGTAGTACAGAACGAGCGCGCGCGAGAGCCTAATGGCATGGGAGAGAAAGAGAGAGAGAGAGAGAGAGAGAGCAGAGGCAATTCCTCTTGGCGAGAGACGTTTATTTTCTGACCCCGCAGTGTAGACCGACTGCGCGCGAGAGAGGAGGGGAGACGTCGACAATTAAGACATAAGTTTATTTAAGACGATGTCTCTCTCGCTACCGGACGACTTAAATTCGTTAGCTCTCTCAGTGCGGTATATAGCAGAGCTTTGGAATCACTTTTAAATGGGGATATATTGCTGATGGGCTAATCATGCGAGATCTGGCCATCAGATTCAATGTAGCTCGAGTGCACACGTTGCGACAACAGATTTAATTGACGGATTTTTAGGAGCAAAAAAAAACGACGACAATCAACCTGCAGAAAAAGAGAGCGGCTATCTCTCTAAGAAGAGAGAAAAGCTCGCAGTAGTAGTAGTAGTATACATAGCCGGCGGCTGGAAAATCCCAATAATCCCGGGAAGAGATCTCACCGAAGCTCCACACAGTAGAGCCTGCAGCGGTGCGCTGAGAGGCGCGTTCTTTAATTAGAGGGAAAGAAATTGCTTTTGCGAGCGTGTAAAACGGAAGGGACAGCCTCGGATTACCCGTTAGAGAGAGAGAGAGAGAGAAAGACAGTATAGTCGTGCGAAGAATATACACTGCTTTCTTTACACACTATACTATACAAGATGAGACGGAAAGAGATATGATATGCAGGAGAGAGAGAGAGGATTACGTAAAAATAACTCAAAGCGTTGTGCTTTTGTTGGAGCAAGATAGTGCAAGAGGCTCTTTTTTTTCGTGGCAGTGCATTATAATGAGGATACTGCAAGTGGCGGCGGGTTGAAGCGAAAAATATAGGAAGTGATCCTCTTAAATCCGACAGGAGAGGATAAGAGGATTAGTTAGCGAAATTCCTGGGAAATCCGGTTTGCCGAATTTTTTATAACGCGAGAGAGAGAGAAGCTGCGAGAACAAAAAATTGATACTCGCGTAATTATGCATGAGAGCAGGATGAGATATGGCATATCAGGTCTATTCATCAAGAAATCATACGGGCGATTTTTCAGTATACGAATGACCTCTTCAATAAATTACGCCTCATCATATCGCAGACTAGTTGACGTATAGTAGCCTAGAATAATAACTGAAGAATATAATGCGAAACGTTTGCAACTTTGATGCTGAAATATCGACGTATATTATTATATGCATCCGATTATAAAAAGTACACTTTGTTTACTCACGCAGCCTCATTACACCGCCCACAATTATACATCACACAGACACATATCGCACAGATCCTCAAAAAGATCCACATAAGATAAGACCAAGGAATAAAGCATCATAGCTCCCGGCAGGCAATTAACTTTACATAGGTACGCGTAGCTATATATAGGCGTACAATGCAGCAGAGAGAGAGAGAGAGAGCGCGCAAAGCAAACAACGTAGACTGCACAGCTGTAAGCTCATCCTCTCGGCCGGAGGCGTCGCAAACGCGCAACGGCCGCGTAGCGATATTAGCGATTGGCTCTTTCAAGCTGTGCATATATACACACACCAGCATGCGCTCTCGCTTGGCCAAACAATGACGCGCACAATTATCATAATCTATTTTCTTTCTATTAGCGAGGAGCTTGCTTGAAAAATAGCCCGCGAGGAATACTTTTTTGTCCCGAGGATGCACGTATAACACAGCTGATCGTTGGGCTTGGATAATTGAGATGGATGCGCTCGTGGCGTGTTCGTGGGGGATCAAATTGCATAACGTATCCTTTACATATAGTTATTTTCGTGATTCAAAGCCTAAGCGCGCGCTAAGAGATTTCGTTGTAATTAAATCTCGATGTGTCAGTCAGATTATAAAAGAAGAAGAGTAGTATAGGTTAAAATAAAATAATCGATGTACATTTCGATGACGCAGGTTAGTTAACTTATATAATATAATACACGTCACACAAAGCCCGCACAGAGACAATGGCACGTGCACATGCGAGCTCGAGAGAACGACGACGAGGACGTAACGCGAATTTAGCAGCTCTGCAGATTTTCCGCGAAAGAGCCGTCGACGCCGAGAAAACGAGAAGAGAGAGAAGCGATGGTCCGAATTCCAGGGAAAAAGCTCGGAGAGACATTCGTCGCTGCTGCTGCTGCGGTCGCAGCGGAAGAACGACTCGAGATTACGGAAAACGGTTCAGCTGAAAATTGGCATGGTGCGCGAGATCCTCCCTTTTTCTCGCTCTCTTTTGCCCGAAGCCAGCTAAATTGCGGGAATTTCTCCAGTCCTGAAAATCAAGCTTCCCGCCTACTGCGAGAGCTTTTTTTTAGTCCGCGGGAATTTTCAATGGATTTTCGTGCTATTTTTGAGCCAGTGTGCAATTGAAAGGGTTTTAATTTAAAAAAAAAGAAAGAATTGGGTTCGTTAACTTTTCAGAGCGTAACATTAAAAAAAAATGCAATTTTCCGACTCGAGAGAATTTTAAAAAATGTGGTTATTAAAATATTGCATAGCGTATTTTCCCGAACTCGCGATAACCGAGTGACACTCGAAACTAAGCTCGTCTGCATAACGACAGCCAAGTTATTTCCAGGTCGATTTTAAAGCCGCAGCAGCAGAGAGACTGCACCTTCTTTTCTGGGTTAACTCTCCGCAGCGCGACGCATAATTAATGGAAAACACGCGTCGCCAAAATCAACCGCGACTTTCGCTCGTGAGCTTTCAAATGACACGTCTACTTTTGCCTGCTGCTGCTGCTGCTGCACGTTCTCTCATTAAAAGCGAAACGAGGCTAAACGCCCAGTTAAATTTACATAAGTAAGAATAATCCCGTGCGCGGAAGCTTGCAGCCTGCGTGTGTGGCTCTACGTATACGGCTCTCTTTGGAATTACTCGGAAAATAAGCATCTCAGAGCGAGTAATTTGCGGGAAATTCAAAAATACCTCGCAACTTCGCCGTGGAAATCAGAGTGAAATTATTATATATTATACACCGGAACTTTGAGTATATACTACAGAGTTTGGAAGCCGGAACTGTTGTTTCACGACGTCACACGTATATATGTATGAAATGCGCGACGCGTGATAAATAACAAGCGCGCGCGCGCGAGAATCGTCAGGGGCAGTAAAAAGCAACTTTGTCGTAGTCACGTGAGCGTCATATGAACTCTCGGCACACTCGTCCGTGATCCTTGTTATACGACTTTTATTTTTCCGCCCTCGTATATTATATACACAGCCAATATAAGACTCGAGCTTAAATTTTTCTCTCCCGAAGACGCGTGCCGTTCGCGTAAAGCTGAAGATTATTATATTCTTTATGCCTCCTCGTAATTTTTGCCGCGGTGTAACCCCTTTGGTGCTGATGATGATGATAATCTCGGAAAGCGCTAATCTGCGGAGAGTATATAGTCGCGTAATGAGAACGGAAGTATTAAGGTGGATTATTATCCGCGTAAAAAGAAAGTGCACTAAAGTCCGTAATAGATTCGTATAATTTTCCGAGAGAGCAGCAGCCACAACGACACTGTGATTCACGATTCTTCCTGTAGTGATGTAGTAATACCACTGTAGTACTCTGCTATATATACACGCAGCAGTAGAGAAAGAGAGAGAGAGAAGGATATATAAAGGAAATATTTTTCACTCGCAGGACCCGGGGCAAATTCACTTGCCGCGCAGTAGAAGAAGAGCAAACTTTCTAAGTAAAATGAATGCCGAGAGAGAGGCTGCTATGCTGGGCGCACTCGGGGAAATATCGCACAATGCTCTCGCGGTGTGCTGTATATATATAATGCTGGCGAGCATTCATCAAAAGTGCGCGCTATCTAAAATGCAAACTTAATCGGGTCTCTTTTCTGAGGAAAAATTATACCAAAGCGAGCCAGATTGCCTCGAATTCGTAATCGGCTGTTTATGAAAAAAAAGAGAGAGTGGGGCAAGACAAAGGACTACGAAATTTGTTGCGTAAACAGGAGCTGAGTAATACGACCGGTAAGAAGAAGAAGAATCATCATCGCGTCTCATTGTTCCTGTTTTTCTCCCGTATATATATATACGTCATTGTCTCTCTTACTCGACATTCCCATACTCTCTCTTTCTCTCTCTTTGTCTGCACTTTTCCGAGGCTTCGTCTCGCTCGTCCTTATTACAGTTCCTGGCACTCTTATACACAAAAGTTTGTACACTCTCTCTTTCGCGTGTTGCGGACGGTGTGTCGGGGGAGTATCATAATTCCGTTATTCACGAGCTTTCTCTCTCTCCTCCGCCCTTCTCGTCTCAAACTTCTTCCGCTCCGTCGACTTCACTTCTTTTTCCACGACGGAAGATGTAGTTTTTTTTTCTAGAGCCTCGAGTTTTTCCCCAATATTTCGTGTCACACGACGGCTTTTTAGCTTCTTCTTCTTTTTTATCCGGCGAATTTCGCGCCAAGTTTGCGGGAGCCTAACGACAGCCGACGACGTTAATGGCACGTGGATGCGGTGTATATATATAGTTGTAAGGAGATTAATTATCGCGCGGTCTAATGACTTTCCCATCAGGACAAACGACAAATGCTGCGGGGAGTCTCAGTCGAAATTCATTAGCCTTGTATATTATGTCGTTGTAGGCTTTTTAAAATTCCCGCCGTGTTCTTCAAATATTTGCAAAAACTTTGAAAGACAGAGAAACTTCGAACCCTAACTCCGAGGGTTAGGTATATATATGTATATCTGCCGCAAATCGAATCGACGTAGCAGAGCCATTTCCCTTATCCCGCAGTGCGATGTGCTATATAGATACTTTTTCGTCGCGAATGCTCATCCCTCTTACTTTGGCACGCGCGCGCGTATATAAGATGGATCTCCCTAGAAAATTGCCCATCTTTGTCTGCGTCCCTTTGCAGACTTGCGAACGACGAGATTCGCTAGATTGGGACAATTTCGAAATTTAAATTCACCCTCTCGCGCTTCTGGAACCTGCATATAATATAACAACCGATAAAGAAGAGGATTACAAGCTGTGTCTTGAAGCACCTCACTGACCTGAGGTCATCAATATCGAAAAATACACGAAAGTAACCTGGCTGATGTATGCGAGACTCTATTTGCAAGTCACGTATATTGCCAATGCGCATGCACATACATCACAGCTAGAATTATTTCGCGTTATTCGTGCAAAATTCATCGCCACCTCTAGGTGTGTAAAAATGCATATATGTAAAATGTATATTCGTCGAGCCAGTTATATATATAACGTGTGCGCCTCTTTTGATTGAACCGCGTTTTTTATGATATGAAATTCCAGCTCTTGTCAGTAGAAGCCAAGCAAAAGCTGCGTAACGGTGATTGAAAAACTACGCGGTTTGCCGTAGTTACTAGGTCATGAAACTTTTCCATCCGCGCCGACGTAATATCGGCAGCGGTGTTCCAAGTACACGTGCTCTACTCGAGCTTTCCACTTTAACAAGCGAATTGCAGAACAGGTGCAGCGCAGCAAAGTACGTATATATATATATACGACTACTTCTAATACTCCCACGATCGTCGCTATCTCATTAAAGCTCCGTGACTCGCGCGGGCTTCGCTCTCTTCTTTCTCCGCTGCATATAAGCAGGAGAGAGAGGTGCTTTCAAGGTGAACAGATTGATTTTTCCGAGGGGCTATTCACTCTGGGAAATCACTGACCCCTTCTCTATGAAATCAATAAGAAATCAGGAAAGAAATCAGGAAATCATGAAATCAAATGGAAATGAAATCAATAGAATCCAAACCGTGAAATCAGTCGAAATCATGAAATCGTTTGAAATCGTTTGAAATCTCAAACGTCAAAATTTCCCAACCGTCGATTAGTTCCGCGTGCGTGGGGTTCCGCGAAAACCTCGGCGAAAACACCCGATAGTCATCACGCCGTCGAGACCGTCGCCCAAGTCGCCGCCAACACGCAGCAGCATGTATGTTTTGATCGCGCCGTCGAGACCGTCGCCCAAGTCGCCGCCAACACGCAGCAGCATGCATGTTTTGACTGGTTTACTTCTCGCTGTCTAGTATACGGAGGGCAGGGACATAATGTTTTAGTTTGTTCGTTAACTTCGAACTGTTCGGTTGTTCCGTCTTACCGCATCACTACGATCGTGAAGTGTGACCATTGTTTTTTGCATTCACGGCTCGATTTACGGAAATATAATCAGGATTGGAATTATTAATTTTAAGGTAAGTGTTTGAATAAACTTATTATTATTTTACTCGTTACATACGTTTAAACTATAATTATGGAAAAATAAGTTTTTCGTATGAATACCGTTGAGACAAAAAAGTAGACGACGGGACTCGAACTCGCGGGCCCAAGAGTCAGAGGCGGTGCATCGTAGTACGGCTCGGCGGACTCTTATCGCTTACTTGTCTCCCGGCTTGCGTTGCAGACGTGTGCGTCTGTGACAATGTATACTTCTTGCATTGTTTGTGTTATAATTGCGATGCTAATCCTCAATTTACTTTTTGATTTAATTTTCTTTTTTTTTAATATTAAGAATATTTATTTTCTTTACAAAAAACGACTTCGTTTTCTACTGTATTAATTTAGACTAAGAAGATATAAATTTATTTTTGTAGATATTTGCTGGAAAAATATAATTGCTATAATAATGGAGGAAAATCGAAAGGAAAATCGAGAGGAAAATTCAAGTCAGATGCAATGTGAAAGCGCAAATGATTCAAATGCGAGCATAAATTGCAACGATACTAACAATATGTTTTGGAATATCTTAGAAGAAGAAAAAGGTGTCGTAATTCCTATTTATATCAAAAATATTTTAAAACTAAATCATCTAGACAATCCAATTGCATTTAAGAGCATCAACGATGAAACTTTAAAGGAACTAGAACTTTTTTCACGGGAAAACATGAGGATATTATTTAGTCCTCATGAAAATCTTGAATTGTTTTTTGGTCCCTTTTTTAGAAATCCAGAAAAGTTTTGTTTCTTGATCGGCGATAAGTATCTGATACGTAGTTTGGTTACTTTTGTGCAGAACCAGCCCGATAGTTATTGGAAATTGAAAAAGACATCTCAAAGTAATCAGAAGAGTGTTAAAGTTAAAAAATCGATTAATGCAGCTGATTCTATTTTACCTGATTTAGACATCAATACCGAGGGTAAACAATTAACCACATTGGTTAAAGCTATTGTATCAAAAGTGATTCCTTGCAAGACTGTTGTTAACAATATGAAATCTATACTTGATAAAGTCGAAGTTACGGTTTCTGTTGCGGAAATTTATGAAAATGAAAATTTACCAAAATCTTACACATACAATGCTAACATTAAGTGCCCTTTATGCTCAAATGTAACAAAAATTAAAAAATGTGGTGAAGCTGAAAGCAAAGGTACAAGATGGGTTCTCTCAAATTTCAGAAGACATTTAGTAACACAGCATGCAGAGCAAAGTCAATCAAAGCGTAAACCTAGTTCAGCAATAAAAAAATTGCAGCAATTTGCTAACACGAAGGATGCAACAGCTTTTATTGATTTATCGCATAATATCGAGCATAATATCGATTCAAGTACAAATAATAATCCTCTTGTATACAATAACTCGACCAGTATTACAACTAATGAAGATTTTACCGAAGATTTTGCTGATACACACGTACCACTGCAAGAGTTATCTCAAAATATATTGGATATTACAGAGGAATCAGAATCCAATTTACCATCTGTGACAAACTCGACAGCAACATTAGTTCGTAATTCAATGAATATTCTTCAACAAAATGATCAGGGGGAATACTAAATCGGAATGATTATGGAACGAATCATTCCGAAAAATATTCACAAAATGTTCGTAATCCTTCTACAAAATTGGTAAAAACTGCACGTCGCATGAAAAAAATGTATTCGTCTGTAGTTTCAAATCAACCGCGAATTACTGCTTTTTTCCCTATACTTGATGAATTAAAAAAACAAATTAATGAAAATAAAGTACTACGTGAACAATTAAAATACTTTTTAGATAAATCATTTGATGATGAAACTAATATGCAAAAAAAAGATTTTGATTCAAATGAATACTTAACACCATTTTTAAAAAAATTATTTGATAGTGCGGTTTCGAATGCTGATAAGAAAAAAGGCGGTAATCGTTATGATAAAGCGTTAAAACTATTTGCCACATATTTATATCTTATAGGTGGACGCATGTTATATGAAACATTGTACGCAAATTTATCCCTACCATCACTAAGTACCGTTAGTCGTACATTGAGTACTTCTAGCAATTTTATTACAGAAGGACAATGTAGATCGAAAGAATTAAAAGAATTTTTAGAATCAAGGAATTTACCTTTGTCGGTATGGCTAAGTGAGGATGCTACTAGAATTACAGGTCGTGTCCAGTATGACAAACATACAAATCAGCTTGTTGGATTTGCACTGCCTCTTGATTCAAATGGAATGCCCATTACCCATACTTTTAGTGCTACTTCATTAGAAAAAATACAAGAAAGTTTTCAAAATGGCTCTATAGCTAATTTAGTTTATGTTATTATTGCACAGTCTTTAATCGATAAAGGACCATCTTTTTGTTTATGTTTGTATGGGACAGATAATAAATTTCTTTTTACGCATGTTACAAAGCGGTGGCATTATATCATTAATTCCCTGAAAGACGAAGGTATCACTGTAATGGGCATTTCATCTGATGGCGATTCGCGGCTATTAAAATCTATGCGTATACATTCTAAATTACAGACTAGAGGTGTTGATACCAAAAAAATTTCAATTTCAAGTTTTTGTGCAGAATTTCAAAATGATCTTATTGTAATTCAAGATACCGTGCATATAGGAGCGAAACTCAGAACACGTCTGCTTCAACCATCCATATTGTTACCAATTGGAGATTATTTAGTATCGGCTAATCATTTACAAATTATATTAAATACAGTATCGAAGGACAAACATTGTCTAAATTCGAAAGATTTATCTTTAAAAGATAAGATGAATTATTCATCGGTTGAAAAAATCTGCGATGATAAAGTACTTAACATACTTGCAAATCAGATTCCTGGTAGTAATGCAACTGTAATTTACTTAAAAATAATTAGTTTATTTACTAGCGCATTTTTAAATAAGAATTTAGATCCTTTGACTCGCGTATATAATACCTGGTTTTCTATTTTTATATTACGACTATGGAGAGTATGGTTGAATGAGTCCAGCTACTCAATAACAGAAAACTTCATATCATTAAACGCGTATGTTTGTATGGAAATAAATGCTCATGGTCTTATAAATGCCATAATGAAATTGAAAAATGAAAATGGGCCAGAATTGTTTTTACCGTGGCTCTACTCTAGTCAACCATGTGAGAGCTTTTTTCGACGTTTAAGGTCGATGAGTACTACGTTATCAACGATTGTAAACTTTACTTTATTAGAAACTATTTTCCGGATTCAACGAATACAACTTCAATCGGATATTTCGAATAGTACCTTCGAAAATTCTACTGAAGAATTTAATTTCCCACGATTTAAAAACACAAATACAAAAGAACGAATTTTTGAATTACCTAATATTGATGATATAGTTTCTGTTATTAATAAAGCGAAACAAGACGCTCATGCAGAAATCACATTATTAGGTATAACAGTAGATATTTCTAAATGTGAAAACATTATTATAAAAAATTACGATTCAGACATTACTGAAGATGCAGATAACTATGAGAAACCTGCTAATGAGTCTTCTCAGTCTCTTAATCCAAATAACTTGAGTGATACTAGTTGCGATGAGCATGAAAATGCTAATCTAGTTAAAGACTTGACAATTCTTTCTAATATGACTGATAGCTTAGAACTTAAAAAATATGATAAATGCAGTACAAAGATTGAAGTAGATAGTCAATTTATAGTCGTAAAAGATAAATCGAATAATGAATCGATCGTTCGAAAGTCATCTATTTGTTGGCTATTAAGTCATAATAATTTTAATTTAAGTAGTGATAGATTACAGCGTGTTAGAGATTCAGAATTAGAAAAATATAAAAATAATAAGACTTTGCTAAGAAAAAACAATGATTTGACTTATACCAAAACATGTAGCGAAATCTATATTGGTGAATGGTGTCTATTTAAGAGACAAGACTGTAAAAAACATTATTTAGGCCATGTACTAAGTTTCGGCTATATGAGTGGGCCCACAAATAAAAGTCTACAATATTCTAGCAATTACGCTAATATCGAAGGCAATCAAAAAGATATTGGCGTGTTGTGTCATTGGTATGAGCCAATAGGAGGTAAAAATGAGTTTTTGTTGCTACCCATGGAAAAACATGGCTATATAAATATAAAAACTTATTTTTGTACTATTTCCCAGCCTGAAATTACTAAAGATGGTATTGTACTCGAAGAAAATGTTTATAAAAAAATAAAAAATTTGTTCTAAAATTCTTATGTTTTTCCTTCGACCTCTTAATACTCTTAATTATAATATAGTAATTAACAAAATTATTAATTAAATTAAATATTGATAAAATAATTAATTTTATTAATGATTAATAAGTTGAACACTCTAAAAAATGATTTCGTAATCATTTTTGAAATCATTTGAAATCACATTATATAATAGAAATCTTAGTTAGATATATAGATTTTTGAATCACTGAAATCGTTTACGAAATCATCTAAAATCATTTGAAATCAGCAATCATTTGTACCCTTAATAAAGAGTGAATAGCCCCTCGGATTTTTCTATATACCGTCCGAGCCAATTAGACTCTGCGTTTGAATGCGTGACGCGATATGCGCGTCGGTTTTTAATTGAAAGAAAATAAGCCAGAGTATAGGAATATCGTGGGGAACTTTATTAGTTTGCTTTGATTTAATTCTACCCGCAGCGCACGCGCCTGCGTTTTAATTAAAGAGGCTTTTCATTAAATGCGCTCACGGATACAGAATAAATAGGAAGCTCTCCTATCTCTCTCTCTCTCTCTGTCTCTCTCACGATGCATTATTTGAAGTGAGAAGATTCGAGGGAATTTCGCGTATTTGAATTATATACACCCCGCCGCTCTGTAGCGCAGAGTCAGCAAAGTATATTATGTATATATACAGATATAGAGAGAAAAGTAAAAGTGCTGAACCACGCGCTCGCGCGCACAATGCAAAAAGAATAAGTGAGTGAGAGAGAGAGAGAAAGACACTCGGGCAATTGAGATGTAAAGAGCGTAGTGCTCTCGGCCGGGCCGAGAATGGAGTAATCTACTACGTCCCATGAATATTTATACGCGAGACGTGCGCGACAACGAATATAACGATCGTAAAACTCAATTTTGCGGAAGAATAAGTTGAGGAAAAGAAAAGTAAAGCGAGACATTGATAATCATCGTAAGTTCCAACTAATCCTCGCGCGCACTTGTCGCAGCAGTTCGCAGGAATTAAAAGGCCCTTTATTCTTCTTCGAACTTATTTCAAAGTGAGAATTTTCATTTCCGCAAAGAGAGAGCAGAATGAAAACGCCAGGATTAAGCCGGTGTGAGTAATTCGCAAAAAGAGCTTTCGTTCGAATATTTTGTCGTCTCGGGGATCTAATACTCTCTTGCGGTGGAATTTGAATCCTAGCTCTCGGCTATACTCTCTGATGATGGTCTATTTTCGTGTAGCCCAACTATTGATCGGTTTGCCTTGCGAGAGTTATATATACACGTTGAATTTCAAGTTTCTATACTACTATGGCTGCTGGCGTTCGTCATTGTTATAGAGAGAATTCGGTTATACATCCTCCTTAATGCCGACTCCTAATCGGATTCCACCAAGATTACTAATAGAAATCTGTCTCTGAGGCGCTGCTGCTCATAGCTTCGCACGTGTATATATGAAACCGGATAAAGGATATACAAATTTATCTAATACTGTCAGCAATTCTGCTGCAAGTAAAGCAACATTGTTTGAAAAGCGCAACAACTGCTCTGTGTTTGTATATATATAAATACAGCACAGCGAGTCGGTGGTCTCATATAGTTATTGAGATGTATACGAAACGGTTCTCAACCGCGACCTTTGGACTTCCGCACGACGACGAGCTATTAACCTACACACACAAACACACTGGCTGGTCCGAAGATGGCAAAGCCATCGCTAGAAAGGATTAACTGCGTAATCGCCTCTGCTAACGAGCTTTGAATTTAAACGATCAAATTACTTTGATATAAATTGCGCCTATACTTTTTTACCGACTCTACTGTCTTTATCTCTGATGAAGGGAGAGGCGAATCAATGACTTAATGAGGAGAAAAAGGACACGAGGTGTATGTGTGATATACACAAGGGTTTGTTATAACGACGGGAAAATATATATCAGTATAAAAATAAACTAATTCATGTATAATCTACAGTCTGCATTTATAATTGAGGAAAGTCGCGTAAATAATGCATGTGCGATGTGTACACAAGAACATTATTTTTCACGGTTTGAGAATTTCACGGCGCAATTAAAATTTTATTTCGTGGGAAAGAAAAAAACATTATAAATAACCATGAACATAATCCTTTGGAAGAATACTCAACACAACACTCCATTGTCCGATTAGCACTCTAAACACGAGTCGACGCTCGAGTATCACTTCTTTAACTTATTGGCAGCCAGTCTCTTTCGCTCACTCGCGATCGAGAGTCGTTTAGGCCATTAAGGCAGCAGCAGCAGCAACTCCCCGTTCAGCAGTCGCAATCGAGATGGCAATCGTTGGCCCGAGCGTGAAAAGCTGTATCAGAAATTTTCAATCGAGCGTTAAGACCCCCGGATGTGTATCTACATTCCATGATGGGATTTACGTTTTCTTCCAGTGATTTGTGGGAATTACATTATTTAGAGCGTTGCTAAAGATAAATTATATCGGGGACGCGGATCGCGGTGAAATCGAAAACAATACTATCGTATTATTATTACATTTGAAGAATTTCGCGAGAGCCGTTTAGAATAGGGCAAAGCGTATTCCTGAACACAAAGTACCGTCCGATAAGTAGATTATAACCGTCATAAATTTCCATGCCGCGCAAAGTTCGTTTTAAAATACGACTCTCTCTCTCCATACACGCGCGTAGGAGGAGGATATAAATAATGTATCGTCGCATATCAATATGCTCATATACGTAAGGCTATTAAAGTCACCATTTTCCTCCAATAAACCATGAAGCAAGAGCTCTTCGAAGATTAGACTATTAAAACAACTCTGTATCTCGAAAGTATCGTTTATAACTTAGCCTCATCAAATAATCCGCAGCTCTGGTATAGTATAGGATATCTCTAAGCCGGCGACGACAGGGTTAATCTTTGGAAATCTCATTGGCAAGGCAATCGAGCGCGTGTGTGCCTCTCGCGCATATCCGTCAGTGCCATATATATATATTCCACACGTATATTACGCAGTCGCGCGCGCGCGCACATATTCAACGGTGGCGGGGTCGAATAAATCGATGCAGCGCCAGCAGAAATTCTCATAAATATTTATACGGCGGCAGGCTCTCGCGCACGAGCCCTTTATATGTACAAGAAGCCAGCGTATATACATATATACATCTATATAGCCACCACCGCTACATTGTGATGGCACAGCCGGGCAAAGGATCCGCGAGAGAGGCAAAGGGCGCACAATGTAGTTACGATGATAATGAGGGAATATCTCTTTGCAGCCGCAGCTTCGTGTCCCCCTTTGACTTTGTGTCGCGCGCGAATCCCGCTATATTACTTTTTTCCGATCTCTTATATTCTCGTCGACGTAACCTACATTACAACTTTTTCTTCATCGACATATCAGAGAGTCTCTCGCGAGAAGCCGCAAATCGTCGTGGTGTCCATCTGGCGGAATATAACGCCCCCGCGTGCGCGCGAGCACGTATATATAAAGGAAGAACCGCAGCAGCAGCATTATGCGCGCACGCGAAGGTACCTATATATATACACATGTCGAATCGATATATACCTACGTGTGCAGCTGGAAATTCTCATAAATATTTATGGGCTAGTATATGTGCAGTGCTGATGCCCATAGCACCGCAGCCGCCGCCGACGCGAATTTCTCGCGTTCCTCGCATTCTTTTGATCGCCGCGCGCGGCCGTGAGAAGAGCAATGCGCCGCCCGATGTTTTATTCGCCGTTATACACACTCTCTTGCGGAATAGAAAACTTTTTCCTGATTTCTCGCGCTCTCTCGTATAAACGACTCTCGACATTATACATATATATATACATCTCGCTATCATCACCCACCTGTCATCCGAAGAAGCTCGTCGATCACCGCGGAAGAATCACTTTCGCACAGCTGGCCTGTCATAACACTCATGCTTAATCACACACACGCACACACAGACACGTATATTATATGAGTCGTATAAGAAAGCAAACTGCTCGAGAGCATCGCAAGAAGCAGACTGAGAAAGAGCTGCACGCGCTGCGCCGGCGGCCAGTGAAATATGGGAATCAGCTCTCCGCTACTGCCCCTCTCCTCTTTCTCGACCAGCTGTTCGAGGAGGATCGCCTGCTGCTGCTGTTCCTCTTTCTCTCGTCAGCTATAGGGCCGGGAGCCAAGCTCGGATAGAGCAACACAATCGCGCCCAACACGCCAGCTGTATGATACATATATATATATATAGGGTATCTTCTTTTTTTTCTCTCTCGCAATTTTTCTTTTTTTTTCTTCGAAATTTCTATTTTTATAACACGACGAATCGATATGGCGACTGAAAGGAGAGGAAGACAATGCTGCACCTCGAACGTCGTTATTTTAAAACGGAGGCGCTTTTTATATATATAGATATACTCACCGAGATAATCATGCAGCCGGATCGTCAAAGAGTTAACGAACTCACCTGAAACAGAGAAATTTTTTCACATTTCAGTCTTTGGTTTACTTATTCGAGTCAGATACGAGAATCGATCTCTCGGACAAACAAAAAAGACACCCGCGGACACACAGGCGAAATCCCCTCGAAAAGCCTTCTGGGTACAAAGTTTCACGTACGACGAAGAAAACTCGTAGGTGGAATAATCCGTGGGAGAGAAAGAGCAGTGCTGATGCAGGTTGCAAAATAAAACGACAATCGGCTTTCGCGTAGTCTTATATATATAGTGAATTCGGGGCTTGGGAACGAGTTTATAGTATTGTGGATTAAGAGTCTTTTGAATTGTTCCCGTTTTTCTCGGAAAACTCATAAATTATATACCCGCTGATGATGGGAGTTATAACGGCGCTGCAGTGCAAAAAGAAGCAAGTTTATCCGTATCGAAGTCGCTTACTTATTCAAGCCTCTTTATACTACCTTGTGTATTATATAAAGTGGAGTATACGTCAGGCTGATGGAAAATTATACTTCGTCGCTGCAACACGGCTGAGCGACGACTGTACTTGGATATTCCAGAAGGAAGCTGGAGTATAAACTCCCTCGCGATGACCTACTTCGTACAACACTCTCGCTCTCTTTTCTCTCTCGCGCGCAGTTGCTATATGCGACGTACGTCCTTAACCCGTTTCGCCAATTATATATTTTACACCGGTAAGTCGCCTCGCGCGCGCGAGCTCGGAAAGAGCATCTGTTAATGGGGCGAACTTGGATTTTCGACTCTCTCTCTCTCTTATATAACGACGTTTGAAAGCTCTTGCTCATTACTCATTCACTTTGTCATTTGAAAATTCGCTGCGCTCCTTCAAGCATATATATAATACATTTTCAGAAACTGCATCTCGAGAGTCGCTTCGCTTAACGTAACTTATAAATGAGAGCTGAACTTGCGCGTACTGCAGTGTAAACGTTTGGCCAAGTCGACATTACTTTCTCATGCGGAAATTCTCTTTTCCAAACTCACTTCGGTTATACGAAGAAAATAAAAGCGCGCACCTCTTTATAATTAAAACGAGCAAAATAACGTCAGTATTAATAGAAAATCGAGAACATAGATCACATTCTCGCGAGCTAATTGGGTCGTCAGAGCCGTCAAAATAAATTTCCAGAAACAAGATCAACTCTAATCACCCTCGGAAACGAAAAAAAAAGAGGAGGATCGCTCGAACGTTAAACATAGATCTTAAGCCGCAGTGTTTACATATGCACAAGAGCCACACACATAACAGGGGACGCTGAAAAAAAAACCGAACTTTTGTAACAGAGTAGTAGTAGTAGAGAACAAGGGATGAGGCAACGGCGCCGGCGAAAAAGACAGAGGGATTTACGAGCTACCGCGCGGTTAAAAGGAGATATAGGTATATATAAAGGGCACACACGCGCGCGGCCACTTATGAATACATTTTCGAGTCTCAGGTTATAGCACACATGCCGGTCCGCTTTTGCAGCGGCCGCGTGCCAAGAGCCGCTTCCGCCTACCGATGCTCCGGTATATGACGAAATCTACAAAAAATGCAATTTAGGAGGTCGCAGCTTTTTTATTCTTCGTTTTTCAGACCTTTTTTCAGAAAAAGGACAAATTAGTACTCGATAAATATGCTAATAATCGTGTTATTCCGAGTGTGATATGAAGGAGCAATTACACGCAACCCTGAAATATACGACACCGCGAATCCGGCTTTTCAAATGCAAATCGCCATTATGAGCCCTGCGAGCGAATTGAGTTCGTGAGCGCGAAAAATAACGTGGGGATTAATTTTTCCGAGAGGGTTTAAAAAGAGACCATCAGCCGCGACGATTAGCCGCGCCGAAGGGAATAAGTAAGAAGAAAAAGAAAGCGAGAGAAAGACGACAGATGTATAAATGGGAAAAGTGTTGCGAGAGAGCGGCGGAAAATTGAATTTCGCGGGCCGAGCCAAAGAAAACGAACGACGACACTCTCCGCAAGAGAGGCCAAACACACACTCTGTCTATCTGCCTATCTATCTATCTATCCAGGCAAACTCTTGGCGCTCTCGAGCAGATAATCGAATCGGCACGCAATAACGATATTTCACTTTGGCAAATACTCGCTCTCTCCCTGCACACCAGCCAAAAGCGAGAAGCCGAGAGATAGCGCGTATACATATACAAGCGGATAAAGAGCAAAAGGAGACGAGAGGACCGATATGGACGTGTAAGTGGCTGCTGCTACTGCTGCAACGAGGTGACAAACGGCTGCGGCTTTATTAATTTCGCGCGTTTGTGATATAATGCGCTGCCTCGCGTAGATCAGCCGTGATGATATCGTTCCAAGTTCATCGCGCGCGCGGGATATATTCGAATTGGAACTAGGCCACTTTAGCTGCAGGCATTTGAATTTCATCGACGATTGGTTGAATTATGCAAATAGCCTACTACTACTCGCTATTTGAATAATTTAGATTTTTTTTCCGAGATACATCGAGCGCTGGCTAATTTGATATGTCTATAACTGCAGCAGCGCGTGACACTCTATCGAATATTCGTTCGCGTATATCGAATCTCCATAAAAAGGCGATTCTTCAATAAACGGGGAATAAGAAGAAGAAGAAGAGGCAGAAGCAAGCAAATTTTCGCTGATAAGATTCGCCATAATGGGGTATACATGTATCGAAAACAGAACAGAGAAATGTAGAGGGAACGTATATATACAGTATATACCCTTAAATATCGGGAATTCAGGATGGAGAGTTTTATTGTGTGTCGTGCCCGACGCGGTAGCGAGCTTATGATTTATCGCGGCGAGACATCGAGAAAAGGAGGAGGAATACGAGGAAAGAAAAAAAAAGTTATACACAGGGGCGAACCTCGACGACACACCAATCGTCGTCACACACACACACAGGGAAAAGGCGCTCACGCACCAGACAAAATGAGGGAATAAAGCGAGAGACGCTCGTAGAATAAAAGTTGAGCGATGAAAAGTCCGCACCTCTAATGGCTACTCGATCATCTACCCTGACATTTTTTTGATATACTTTAGAAAGCTCACGCGTATACTACAAGAAATATTATTTTTCCTTCGTATATATATATAACACACGACTACGACGCAAAGAGAGAGAGAGTTAATTTACAACCTACGCAAAATCCGGGGGCGAACAAAGGACGAGCTCCAGCACATGCCGGATATAAATACACTGCGCGTGCAGCGGTCCGGGAAAAAAAGAGAGCAAAAATCAAAGCTGTGGAAAAAAAAAACACGACGACGATAAAGAACAGTGCGCGGCGAGTTACGGAAATCGGCTGCGGCGGTCCACCTGGACTGGAATCTGGCCATTAAACTTACGGGAGCCGCCTTCGGCGCGCGCGGGCGGCAGGTGGCGGCTGTGCACACATGCAAGTATTATATCTATCCTCGATCCTCACCTGGACCCGTATATATGTATATACTATAGCTATACACTTTCTCGTTGTGTGTCGCGCTATACTACTGCGGAGTATTGGTATTTGGCGTTTCCGCTCTGATGAATAAAAGTAAAATTTTACGCGGTCGTATATACCGGGCATCTCTCTCGTCTGCTCTGTATTTTTTTTATACTCTTTTTTTTATTCTACGCGATTATTATTTTCGCGGAAAAAATGAAGGACGAATCGCTCGAAGTGTCATTGATTTTTAATGAAAAAAAAGAACGTTCGATTACTGGCGTAATTCGGAATAATGAGAAATCCGAAGTCATTTGAGCTCGGCGAAAAAAAAGGTACGGAATAATTAAATCACACGATCCATAGATTTTCCAACCCAGCACAAAGAGGGAAGAACGACAGTCTCGAGGAAAAAAAACGTACGGCTATATACTTTTTTCTTCGAAGAAATCGAGGCAGACACACAAATATAAATGCTTTGCAGTAGCCGATATAGGAGTACGTCTTTCAATCGTACGACATATCCATACAACATAAAAATATAATAATGCCCCGATATATAAGCAGAGAGTCGCCGCCGCCGAGAGCAATAAAGCGCCTCTGGAGAAACAAGCCGATAAAAGTAGCCAAATGGGAAATTCGACTGCTCGATTATTATGGGTCACGTGCTGGGCGGGCACACAAATAATACGCACCGGGATTTTATTATATATACGATGATTTTATCAGACCCCGTGTTTCGTGATGCTGTTTATCTCTCGAGAAACGTCGACTTATAATCAAAACCTTCGTAAAAATCTTTGTCACCGCTATTTCTACGACTTGATGAAACCAGCTGCAATAGAACTAACCATTTCCGCAACAACAGCAGCAGCAGCGCACACAATATATATACACAGCGTCTCAAGAGATATATACACGCGTCGATAAAGGGGCCGACAATACGCACTCCCCCACACAGTATATATAGCAGTATAGAGTCGAGACACACTCGCCTCTCAGTGTGATTATGGGTCACACACACTGTTCGGAGAGAGAAAGACATCTCCCTCGCTCCAATTTACGCCAGCTATAATTCAGCAGCATTAGCGCCGCTGTACTAAAGCCACAGCAGTAGACGCAGACGCACTTGGCCTATCAATACACACACACGACGGCTATGCAGCAGCAGCAGCAGCAGCTTCTCTCCCCGGGGGATCAAGCGCAGCTTCGGAGAAAACAAAGACCCGCGTATCAAGACGTCGGCTTGGGGAGAGAACGAAGCAGTCGAGATATTGAATGGCAGAAGGATTGGAAAATTTCGCACCGATATATTGGATTGCGCGCGCAGAGGCGTGTCGAAACGTTCCCTATACTGTAGCAGAGAGAGTGCAACTGTTTATAAGAATATTACCGCAGCGTCGTTCTGGATGCCGCCCCGGGGAATTCCCGAAAGATTTTGCGGAACGAGCACTTGTTTCACGCGCGACGAGAGAATTTTTCATCGCGAATAACGTTTTTTCAATTCTCAATGCGGGCTGATGATGCACAAAGCTGTAGGTATTTATATAGGTATACATGTGTCGAGCGATAAATTTCCCACAGAAAATTGCCGGATAAAATAACGCTACCGAAAACTCGGGGACTCGAGCGCGGGTTCGAAAATATTGCCAATACGTATATATCCGTTTTCCCAACGGCAGCGACGGCTACCGGTTTTCCCCTCGGCGCAGTAGCTCCTATATATATCCGCTGCTGCACAGAGAAGGGAGACAGAGAGAGAGAGAGACATTTCCACCGAGAGACAATAACGCAAGGGGTCGCGGGATTCGTCCGGAGAATACAAAGTGCACGCCGCGAGTATAGCCTTTATTTTCGAGCCGGGAAAATAAGTAAAGTGCGCGCGCTCGCGGCACAGTATAGCAGTATATACAATAGACCGAGAACCGAAGTATATAGTATAGAGAGAGATAAAACAAAGGGCCGATTTCGAGTAATAAGCAAGCATTACGCTAGTGGAATTGTAATGAGCGTCCGATAAGATAAGATGGAAATTATTGTCTGAGTATACTGCATGCGTTTGGCCCAGTTTTTCCGCTGTGTATATACTGAGGGGGTGAGTCACGCCCGCGCGAGCTTGACTTTGACATTCGTCGGTATATATTTACATGATATACGCACTCTGTAGGAGATTAGTTCACTCGAGAGATATCTCTGATGGCAGATAAGGGATATCAATGCATCTATTGGTTATTTGATTAGAGGGAGTAAACGCAAGGTTTCAAAAGATAAAACAACACACAGTTTCCAAATAATGCACACTGAAAGTTTCAAGCCGCGCTAAAAGCAGCAAAAGTAGCAAGAAACGGCGGCAACTCTCATCCGGAATTCAAGAGCTCGCGCGCAAATCCCAGAGGAAGAAAAATGGACGAAAATGGTTATGAGGAGAGAAGAGCTAAGAGATAAATAGTCACGAAAAAAGGCGCAAGAGAGGAAAGCATCAATGCGGCAAAGACAAGACTCTCGTAAAGTAAGAGGAGTAAAAGACACAGCGCGCGTGTATTATGAAGCATCGGAGTATAGGGGACGACGACAGAGAGGCGCGAGCGAAAAAGGAGGTTAGGGGAGGGAATGACTAAGTGCTCGTCCTCCTGTGCTACTATACCGACTTCGTGTGAAGGGTAAATTTCCGGCGCGCGCGCGCGCGAGTGTCATCCTGCTGCCCCTTGAAATTTGAAAAATCTCCCACTCGACGCCCTGCGGCCGACCCACATATATATTGTGTGTCACGCGCGCGCGCATGCTGCATGCAGGCGTCGTCTTTTCACTGCGGAAAAATTTTTCGGGATATATGTGTGAAGCTGCTCACGTGCGTCGGCGAACTTTATGAAATTACTTTTTCCTTCTTTCGCCGCCTACTACTGTGCGGAGACGTGAGCCTTTTGATGCAAAGTATATATGAGTTTTTTTTTCAAAAGCTTTACCCTATTTTTTTATAACAACGTTTCTTCATTGCATGCGAAATGTTGGTCGAAGCGAATATAAGCGCACATACGGCTTTATCGATTTTCTTATCAAGTGAGAGCGGAGAATTTCCCTCGGAAAAGCAGCAGTAGAGCTTTGAAATAAGACTTGCGTATTGCAGGTTTTCCAAGTGAAAACATCAAACGGCTTACAGCCGACTTTCCGCATATAATTATCAGAACGACGAATCAAAATTGGACCAATGAAGGCGGACAGCTGCAAAAGATACGTGCGCGCGACGAATCCCAGCACGTTCAATCTCGACGAAATCAGAAGTAATTAGCTAAATCCCGAGCGCAATTTCGTCTCGAATACGAGACGGGCGCACGAACTACGTCGAGCAATAACTACGCCTTTATATGTGAAACGAGGCTTATCAGCAGCAGCATCGCGTTATTAATTTTCGCTAAGGATTATTAATAACTTCATAAAGCCGATGCGCGTGTGCTATAATCGTCGACGCGAGATTATCGCTCTAGTCCAATTCCTCGTGCCTCGCTTACTTTGCGTGCTGTGGACTCTGAAGCTTGATAATGATATAACATACTGTATTTTAATGATGAAGAGTCGTCGAAAATTGACACGGTTTTAAAACAATCAAATTTTCCAATTTTTAAAATACTTATGCTTATGATGCGATTCTAGCAGTACATGAGAAACTTTGATATTTTTGGAAGGTTCTAATAGACATCTTAATCTGTAAACAGAGGAGGCGAGATCTTAATAGTTCCTGGTCCCAGAAGTTTAGCTCAGTCGGCGTTGGGCCTCAGTATACTGGAAGGAGGTCCAAGTTATGTAAGTTACACCGAGAACTAGGAAGTGAATGCGCAAATAGAAGCTGGCGGAAATCCAACCTAGTAGTGGACGCAAACCCTGGAACTGGAAGAAACTTCGGGTCCAGTTGACAACAGTGACTTATCGTGTAAACAGGTCTTGCAACGAGAGCGAAGTTTAGTCAGTCTTTGAGAAGAATAGAGCTTTAACTCTAATGACTGTACGTAGTGCCAATGGTGAGTTGTCGTATAAATGGATCCAATTTCAACACCTGCGAGTGGCAAAATTTATTATGATTTAATGTTCAATTCTATATTCTATATTATCTACTATCATTGTCAACTCTTCAGAATCCATAACAGGTATGGTTTTGCAATTCTATTATTATATTATATAAATATTAAATTCAATATTTGTCATCAATATTTTGATCAGTTGTGGTCAAATATAGGTACTTAAAATTTTGAAAATAAGGTGAACATAAGAATTCCTAAATAATGTGAACATTAAAATTGTAACTGACAATGTTCAAACGGGAATGGGGATAAACATCGGTGAAATTGCGACAGAAGAACATTTGCCGTGAAATTTGCGGAAATTTCAAGCGCTATAGAATATAAGCCTTGGAATTCAAGCATCAGACATCCACCTGTGGAATGTTACAAGAAGACATCTATTGGATAGATATTGAGAAGAGGACAGACACCGCTGGAATTTTGGAAGAGGACATCCACGGGTAGAATCTTAGAAGAGGATATTCACCGATGGAATTTAAGTATATCACTCAAAAATATCTGACTCCCAACGCTGAAATTCAAGCATAAGACATCCATCGTTTGAATTAAAGTACAAAATGAACGTTAAAAGAAAATTTAGGAACAATTAGAAAGAAGTCTTAAGAAGAGAGTCAGTTAAAGTTATAGCATGATCGGCTCAAGTAGCAGGCCAGCTGCAAGTTTAAGAATGTTCGTCATCGAAAAAACCGACACGAACAAAATGCCCGGTTAATAGAAGGCAGTTATAATATTAGCGGCCCAAGCAGGCCCAACAAAA
This sequence comes from Cecidostiba fungosa, assembly GCA_900474305.1. Taxonomy (NCBI): domain Eukaryota; kingdom Metazoa; phylum Arthropoda; class Insecta; order Hymenoptera; family Pteromalidae; genus Cecidostiba; species Cecidostiba fungosa. Next base: position 64,898 of record UCOJ01000458.1, on the reverse strand, counting down.
TACAGTTTTGACATAAGTGACATACTGCTATATATACCCTACCCGAGCAAATACTGATGGAGGGAACTATGAAAGTGCCTATGCGCCACCTATCGCCGCTAGCCAGAGAACCGAGAAATTCCAGAGGCGAGAGGCAAATTCGCATGCTACCACACCCTCAAAGTGACGAATCATTTAAAATTATCGATAAAGATTATGAAAACCCAAAAGACTGTTAAAACTTTTTATTGATCTTCGGAACGAGGACGCAACGATTGTTGTAAGAATTACGGACGGAATGATTTACAAGCTGTTCTATGCATTTTTTTCAATCTACGGGCGCAGCAATCATCAAGCTCAATTACGCCAATGAAGAAATCGAAGTAATGAATTTCCCACGAATAGCTTTGTCATTGTATGTCAAGGTATACGCAAGAGTCCGCATCAGCAAGAAGGGTGCTGTCGAATAACCCAGGGGAGTGAGTATAAGAGTGCGAAGGAAATTCGTGGGTGAAAAAAGGTAGAATCGCGTGAGTGGCATCAGTTCGCTCAAAGGAAGAAAATTCGTCTAATCACGTAGCGGCATCGGTTTAAAACAAAATTCCGAAGACTCATCCTATCACTCGCCGCAGATACATATATATATATACGCGTATCGATTTCTAATAACCAAATGCAATCTCGGCGCGAAAACCGCGCAGTCTCTACTCCTCTGTTATATACATACACTCCCTCTCTCATGGCGCGTAAGCCACTTTGATTATTCATCGGCGTATCCTCTGTCAATAAATCTCGAGCACAGGGGCTTTGAGAGCTCGGATCCCCGCCCAGCTACTCTACAGCTGCGAAAAAGGCTTGAGAGGGATCCGAATCCGCGACAAAAGCTCTGTCCTCTCACTTTTTTTTCTCTCTCTCTCTCGTTCGCGACTGCAGGAGACGCGCGCGCGTTTACGTATATATATATACGCGCACGCCCCCGGTCGAAATGGAATAAATTTTTCGTGACGCTCCAGGAGGGGAGTGTACGCGCTTGAATGAGCCGCATACGCGCACGTGGCAGCGCGTGCTGGCTAGCTTTCGCTCCTAATTCTCCCCTTCGGGTTTTTCCTACGTGCGTGGCTAGCTTTTCCGAGGGCGTGTATGCCAGACGAGCGCGTTAGTTTGTTGTTTTGCTGCCGGACTTACACGGTTTTTTATTTCACAGCTCGGACGCGCGCGCACTCGCTTGTAAGCGTCTCTGCATAATGTAGGAGCTTTAACCCTCTTGTGCGCGACGTACTGTGTGTATGTGTTTCTCAAGAGCTTGCAGCCCTATGTTTTCGAATGCCGAGCGATCGTTGAATTATTACAAGCGCAGCGGCATAAAGAGCGAGAAATAAGCGGGTAATGAAATTTCTCCGAGCAATTTCAAAGCTTGTACAGCCAGTCGAGGAGTTATCGCGACCCGGCATCAGCTCTTCCTTGTCTCTCTCTCTCTCTCTCTCTCCGAAAGTCAACTCGTTCCGCGACTTTTTCCTGCAGCAGCTTAAGGGAGAAGAGCAATTTTCTCAACGTCTTTTGTTTATAATGCGCCTCGCTCTCGGCTACTCCCTTCTCTCGGTGATGCTATACAGCGGCAGCCTTTCCTCCTCTGCGCTGCTATAAAGGCTTTATTAACGTTGTTTCGGCCGACGGCGGGAAAATCGCGCGCGAGCTATCTCTCTCTCTCTCTCTCTCTCTCTCTCTCTCTCTCTCTCTCTCTCTCTCTCTCTCTCTTATATAGCCGGAAAATTTAATTGGAGTCTCTGTCAGCTGGCGCTGCGCTGTGACGAAAAATAAAGCGAGACTGTGCAGTTATACACACAAAGTATGTGTGTGCGTGCGCTGGAAAGAAGAGGAGCTATACTATACGTGTAATGTACAAAGTACGCGTCGAGAGGCTGATGCCGTCGCTATACGGCTCATCGCTATGTGCATGTAAAGCAAGAGAGCCGGAGTTTAACCTCCCGAACTCGGTAATTTTTAAATTATGCTCTGTACGAAATAGCCCGGAATTAAAACTTCCCTATTCGCTCTACTCTTTATCAAGTGCGCACGTAGTAGTAGTAATAACGGACGCTTAAACAATAACGAAGGTGTACCATAATACAGAAGCGATATTAAACAGCAGCAGCAGAAAGGTTGAGAGAGAGCAAAGGTCACACGGCAAAAGCGCGTTAAAATTTCAGGCGCCGAGTGCACAAAGGCTCTCGCTCGCGAATCCGAGGGCGGCAGGCCTGCAAGTCCATTAATAAATAATGAATTCATTAAAGCTCGCCGTTAAATAGACGAGCCACTATACCGCTGCGCAAATTAACTCGAGCGTGTGGCGCGCACTATCGCGGATCTTTCTCTCGTACGTGTAATTCAGGTTCGTGCGAGGATTAAATATTATTGTTTTCGGGAGCGAGGGGCGTCGCGCACCGCGTGTATCGGCAATTTTTCCCGACGAAAAAAGGGGTGACTTTTGATTTTTTTACGCGTCTGTCTGTGTTTTCTCGCGTTGGAAATTTATATTTCCAGTCGCGCGATGCTTTTTCTCTGTTTGGGTTACGTTTCACGAGTTATAAATCTGAGTGGTGGTACGTATATATATATGTGTATATAGATGCGCTTGGAATGATTTTTATCGCTTTGATGGCGAACAGGATGAAAATTTTATTGGAATATCGAATTTCAGCAGCAGTATGCGCGTTTGAATTACGCGCGGGATACGCGGTTAATGAAGTGGAGAGAGAGAGCTGCATTCGTATATATTTTTTTAAAATTCCCTGATTAATCGTATGAAGTATGCGCAATTCGATTTGCGTCGTCGTTCGTTGCGTATGAAAACAGTGCTTGAAAGCGAATATTGCAGGTATATAACTATATACTAATACATTAATGATATGAATCGTTATTTCATCGTCAATAAAGCTGAAAAGTTTTCAAATTCCCCGATAATGGCCAATCAGCAGTGCGCATGCACACGAGCTCGTTAATTAGGGCTTAAGCTCCTTTTTGCATCCCTTAAACGGCTTAGCATCTCCTCCTCCTTTTCACATATTTTTTACTTCTAATACGTCTGGCTGGGCATAAGTGCAGTAGTAGCTTATATATATAGCTGGTCTGCAATTGTTTTCCTGCTAACGAGCGGAGCGCACAGTTCGCTAATACTTTCGGAACACCCTCGCTCGCCCAAGGCTTTCTCGGAACCGACCGCCACCACCACCGCCGACATATTGATTTAGCATTACGCGCGAGAGCGAGCGAGAAAACCAAGGGTCTCTCACTCTCTATATACATATAGATATTGCGCGTGGACGGCAGAGATGATGGGGATTTCAGAGAGAGAGAGAGAGAGAGACCGTCTGTGTATGATGTGCTTATTACGGGCGATTTCCTGCGTGTTCCGTGTGTGTAAGCTCTGCAGAAAATTTTCATCTGGAATGGCGAGTTTTCCGAGAGTTGACGAAGCCGTATTTATAATATAAAGTATTATTTTGAGAGAGAGAGAAGTATATGCCAGGCTTTGTAGAGCCCATTCCAATTTCTTTCTTTCCACGCACGCGGCGTCTTCGTTTTCCGCTTCTTTCTCTGAGTCTCGCAGCTCTTCAGGGTCCATTTCACGCATTCTGATGCGCGCCGAAAAAAGAGGGGGCTCTCTCTCTCTCGCACACAATGCGCGACATCGTTCCTTTATACACTCTCTGCTCTTTCTTTCATATACCTATATAGGTATATACTGATGCCGAGGACCGATCCCTCTTTAGTTATACCGCCGAAATCTTTTCTCTTCGATTTCATCGTGTCTGCGTTTTATATACGAATTTTTCTCTCTCCGCTCGCCGAGAAAGAGAGAACGGAAATAGCCTTTTATAGTTTTCTCCCGCGAGCGCGGGAGATTCTGCATTTTAAACGTCCAATTCTGGTGACGCGTATATACTCGCCGCGACGTCGGAGAAAAAAAAACGAGTCAAATATAAAGTTTAAATGGATTTTTTTTTTCATCAGAGAGCAGGAGGAACTTTTTTCATTCATATAATACGTATAAGGGGATATGCCATCAAAGATATATAAACTTTTTTCGAAGAAAATTTTTGCCCAGCAAAAAGCAAACACGAAGCGGCTGCACCTGTTATACAGAAATTTCGTATCCCGATAAGCGGTCGGCGTTTAAACTTGCTTTATCCCCCCGCTGACTCTCCTATATCTATAAAAAAGAGCCTCCTTGTCTCTCCTAGACAGTATAGGATAAGGCTGCACATAAAGAAGCTAAATGAACGTAGGTGGAAAACACATAGGACGTAGTCGCGCGCCGATAAGAGTCCGGGCTTTGCGCGAATACGTGCACACAGGGATCAGCTCTCTCTCTCTTTCTCGTATACGCATTCGTATAGAGAAAGACCGAGAGAGAAAAAAAGGAGAGCGTAATCCCTGCGGATAATCCTAATCGATGAGTTCCGCGTACAAAGAAAGGAAGAGTCTCGGGACCTTGTCGAGCATCGTTCTTCGATTCTTCCGTGGATATGGACCTTTGCCAGACGACCTCTGGAATATGCTCCTTAAAGTTACGAGTATCTCTCTCGCTCGACGATTGGGTTAATTGCGGTTGTGTTATAGTATTATTAAAAAAGTTTCTTCACGGCTTATTAAGATTTTCATTTTAAACGGTATACATTCTTACAAGCGATTTTATAAATTCAGCGCTTTTGAAATAACCGTATATACCTATATATAGAAAGTATAGGGATCAGAGCGATTCGGCACAGGCTTTCTTCGACTCCATCGGCTCTCTTTCTCTCGCAAGCGTTCCATGAAAATTCTGTACAATTGCGATGGTCTGGCGATAAGCGCTAAAGCCGACGAGGCGACGAGTAAAGGAAATGATAAGGCGGAGGGCCTTGGGGGCAGAGCAGCAGCCGTCGAGTGCATTTTACGCTCATGGCTATGCGCGCGGATGAGCAGCAGTAGCAACGGGGAGAGATGACGGCTCGAGAGATGAAAATCCAAGCGAGCAGCCGACCGGAAATACAATCAAACGCTCGGGACGATCGAGTCAAAGTGTTAGGGCTGTAATGTGTGTATATATTCTCCATTTGGAATTTTTTGGTAGTTTAACTTACGTATATAATACAGCAGCTCTTTGAGACTTTTTTTTGTAACTCACCTGTAACAGAAAAAAAAGACAAAAATTAATCAGAAAGTGTTCGTTTTAGCGGTACACGGAAAGAAGAGAGCGAGGGAATTTTTAATTTTACGAAAACACAAGAAACATTAAGGCGAAACCGCACAAGTACACTATACACGCCAAAACTTGATCGCCAGCAGCGAGGAGGCTGGTATATTAAAAATGCTCATCCCATCCGCGAATCAGAAGTAGTGCAAGCTCATGCGCCGCTGGAAAACAAAACTGGAAAGCTCTCAGCGGCCCCTTTTGACTGGGCGAGCTTCTTCCGGAGCCCGGGCGAAACAATTTCTCCGCGAGCAATATCTCGCAAGCTCACGTATATACTTGTATATATATCGTTGAAGTTATACTAATACTACTACGGCGAGCGTAGAAACGAGCGAGAGAAAATTAAAAATTAGAAGAGATTAGTTTCAGAGAGTCGTATAGAGCTTTCAACTCTATCTCCGTATAGCGGTCGCACAATGAAATTACGAGCAATTTTTAATTTCCTTTATATACATACAGTTATGAGTAGAAACTTTTGTATTATATATTACCCAGCGCGAAATTTCCATTTATCTTCGAGCGCAGCCATCGAGCCGTTTATATCCCAAAGAGTATAAAACTCAATTGTAAAACATTTTCATTATATCCGCTTTCGCGGTATAATTACATTCGCGTATTAAAAATGAAAATTCATTTCCATTCCGCGGGCTTCGCAGCGCCAGTTTTTTGTTTAATGAAACTTTACGGCGCGAGCGCAAAGTTTTTTTATTGAAAAATAGAGCCGTATATATAAACGAAGGCAAAAAAGGGGTCGTCGTTGTCTCTAACAGCTATATGTAATTATAATGAAGCGAAGCGCACTATATACTTACAACGAATATATATAGAGAGCGAAGCCTGAAAAGCGCATCGTGTCTCTCTCGCATAATACCGCAAACACACGCTAAAGTATATGAATGGCTGTGTGTGTAGCAGCAGCGATTTACAGGCGCGCGCATTCAAGCTGCTATACTACCGCTGCACATGTGCAGCCTTTGGCTGTAATAGACCAAAGAAGAAAGAGAGCTGAGACCGAGAGCGTATAACAACGAGAAGCTCTCGCATGCAAGTATACCGTGTGTGGAACGGGACGTTTGTTGCGAGAGTTGATGAAACAAAGTTGCGGGAAAGAAAAGAGTATAAATTTATATATACCGCGAGAGTAGAGCGCGCTGTGTATATGAATAATTTAACTCTTACACACCAGTAGGTGAAAATTCAAAATGCAGTGGCCGCAGAGCGCATTTTCGTTAATGAAAAAGCATGTAAATCCGGACAACCGGTATGCGAGTATTATAATCTCACGGCATATATCCAGTGCAGCGCAAAAACATTATGCGAAAGCCGCCGACAAAATGTATATTCGGCTAAATTACAATATACACGCTGTGTGCATAGAGAGATAAACATTACACGGAGAGAAGGGTTGGCTGCTGTGCCGTGGGGCTGAAAACTCTCGCGGTTCGGAGTAAGCGAGCGCGCGGAAGCCGGAGGGCGTGAAAATATTGAAACCGTCGATTATCGCGCCCGACTTTCCAGCAGCGTCGGGCTGCGGGATATGATATCACAGCGCGCTGCTGTCTATGGATGTTTTCGACTAAAAGGATGATACTCGCTCACGTCGTTCTTTCATTAAGCGAGTGTTGCCTTTTTTTTTGTCGATATTGCGAAAAATTTTGTTGGTTCGCAGATGAAAATATTGAATGCGACTGGAAATTCACAGCGGATATGAATAAGAGAAGATCAAGAGCCATAAAGAAATTAGTGTCACTCTCAAGACGAACCTCCTCGTGAATTCTTCAGTCGGAAAGGAGAGACTCGTAGAAAAATAAAAAAAAAAAGAGAGTTGTAGAGAAACTGTACAGACGCACTCGTAATGAAATTCGCTCGTTATCCCGCGGGCTCTCTCCCAGCAATACATACATGTACACAGAGGAAAAAAAAGCGAGGATCAAGGGAGAGAAAAGCAGCCGCAAGCTAGAGAGCCGCTGTCGAACTCTGCTCGAGAGCTCCATTGGCGCGCGCAGTCAGTGAGAAATGAAGCTCTAACCGCCCCCCCCCCCTGTATATACTATATACCGCTATCAAAATCACGGGATTGACTGCAATTCCTCCCTCCTCACCGCGTTTGCTACTGCTGTTGTTTCTTACAAAGCCCAGTGTCAACAGTGTACACTCGTATATCTCTCTTGCAGTCGAGGCTTTATAAAAAGCCAGCGGAGAAAGAGAGGGAAAAAAATGTCCTCTTAGCATCGGCCGTCTACTCGCATTCTCTTTGCGAGCAGGGCTGCTTTGCGCGACTTTATCTCCGCGAGAGGCAGTAAAGCTGCAGAGAACATAAAGTGCAGTGGGCCACAATGGGACCCTTCTCTCGACTGTGCTTTCTAAGGGTTAAACGCATACGCGTGTGTGCTTTTGCTTCTTAAGGACATTTTTAAGTCAACCGAGAGCATTGCTGTTTTTTGGAAAAAAATTGTAAACCAGCGGCTCTCGAGCGATAAATCAGCGAGTTTTCAACCTGCGTGCCTTTGAAACGATCTCGAGGCTGCAGTTCCAAAGCACGTGTTCCGTATATACTATATACGATCTCGTGGACAGTCTGCACTCTCGTCGTTTTCTTTATTCTCGCGAGCGGCCGCCCCCGAAAGTTCCGAGTCATTTTGTTCTTATTTGCCTATTAGGGAATCTCGGCGAGTTCGGAAATGAAGTGAAACATTCGCTGCAGCTGGCCGAACTTTCTGTGCTGCCTCTTCTTCTTCTTCTTCCTCTTTTGTTAAATTGTAAAGTTCCGATGTTTAGAGCTGGCTAAGAAGCCGGAAAATTTTGGAATCTTCGGAGTTATAACGACTTTCCAAGTCCCTCGTCGGGTATAGAATAAGAGAGAAGTGATTGTTTGCAGAGATTCTTATGCCTCTTCGCTTCTACTCGATATTATGACTGTTTTCCGAATTTGATGAGGGGAAAATGCCGATATTATAATTATGCACGAAAGCTGCGTTTACAATTTTCAAACATATCACGCTTATATTATTAAACAATACCGTCGACCGCCGGTCGTTCTAATTAACGTCAGCAGTCGCAACTGTCAATTATAGTCTCGGTATAACGAACAAAAGCTTTATCTCGATATACTCCTTTCCAACACGACTAGACGTCGTTATTTTTCTCGCCATATATCGATTACGTTGTCTCGCTCTATAACAGCGTCATCAGAGGCCGGACGAGACTTTCTTTGAGATAACGAAAAAGCTCTCTACTCCCATTAAAACAAACGGGGTTTAAAGTACTTAAAACAGGAGTAAAGCCACAAACAAAGCACGTGCGCGCATGTGTAACATGAAAAAAAAAGAGAAAGCTGGATGAATCAAAGGAAAGCTCGCGAGCGCAGAAACAATGTCAAGGTAGGAGAGGGAGCTATGTGTCCCGCAACCGATAATACATCCCCTTTCTACATAGCGCCGCTACACAGAATTTAATCCACGTGTGCAGCGCTTCGTTATATATTTTTAACGCGTGCACGTGAAAGCAAAGACGCGAGAGATAAAGGGCTGTGCATCGACGCTGCAACAAAGGCCGGAAGTGCGCTCGACGATCCACCTGAGCCAATATATAATCTGAAAGAGCGATCCAAGTGTTAAATACTCTCTCTCTCCTCTTGATTCGCTGTGCCGTCTCTCTATCGGGTTGACGACATTGCTGCATCAGGCGCATCAGTAACGAAATACACATACAACAAGTTGATCTCCTGTCCGAAATTTCGAAAAAATGTCGGTATCGCAACGTAATCCGCGGTGTATCGAGAGGCAATTCAATTTTCGAGGGAAAATTCATTCCGGCCGCAAAAATAGAGCAGTAAAGCGCGACAACAAGTGAAGTCGAACGGAGAGAAAGAGAGAGAGAAGACGCATATCAGCAGCGGAAAAAAAAAGAAGAAAAGAGAGAGAACGCAGGTCGGTACACGCACGCAGGGCAGCGCAGCAGCAGAAGTATACGAGCGAGTGAGGGGAAAGACCGGTCTGGGGATGAAATGGAATGGGACACGACGACGTCGACGACGAGGAGAGATGGGACTAGCGGGGGTGGTAAAGAGAGCGAGCGAGCGAGAGAGAGAATGTGCCCCAGGGGCGGAACTGGCGGAGGGTGGAAGTAGAGAGTGGGGTGGTGGTGCGCTGCTGGAAAAGGGGGACGAAAACGGGGAGCAAGAGCGGATCAATACTCTCTCTCTCACTCTCGGAGAGCGCGCGGCACGCGGAAAGAGACGAGGAATGTAGGTGTGCGTATATATATATACATATATATAACTCGGCGAAACCCATTTATGGCTTTTTCTGGCTAAAACCCCGTCGCGAAGGAGGGAAAAAAAACGAGCGCTTAATCTTCATGCATTAAACAATGCCCGACCAGCGGGGGAGAGAGATCTGCAGTGGTTTTTTTTTTGATTCGCTGCTTTTGAATTAATTGGCTGGAACGATCTGCTCTCGATATGACGACGGGAGGGAGGAGGATTCGCTTATTTCTTATTTCGCGAGCCTGATGGGAATTCTAATTAAGGATTTCACTTTCTTGAATAATAATCGAGAACGACACTGCGCAGGGAGGACACGTGCGTTGAACACCGAACAGGCGATTTCGGAGTCTATCATAGATTTGCATATTGACTTTGACGGGCTGAGAAAGGCGCACTCTTTGCGGAGAAATTATGTGAAACACACGTTGTAAACTAATTAACGACGATCGATGCATCGCATTATCATAATCCCAAAGTGCGCGTCAGAATTAATCGATGACCATCAAGTGGGTGTGTGTGACGCATCAAAGAAGTATTATACTATGACACACTTTTCCGAATCAAGCTTACGGCGAGCGCGATATCGATTCCTTCCGAGTTCAGATCGAAGCTCTCGCGGCTGCTTTTTCTCTCTTTCTCCTACACTTTTTTCGTTATTACGCCGCAGCTGCTTTTTCCTCCGCAATAAGAGCCGCGATTTCTCGGGAATATAATTCATTTCGCGGTAAATTTTTCCGTCTCCTCGTCGTTGTCGTCGTTGGCTATTTATTCGACGTTCTCGTATATCGATTGTCTATAGAATATATGAAAGCTGTATATATTGTGAGAGCGACGTTATTGTATTGCATCATCGTCGAATTTCGTATTGTAAATCGAGTTTATTCAGTGACGCACAATGATGGGATACGTATACAATAAACAATAATTCCAGGCAAATGTATATAGATCCTCGAAAATATAGGATGATATATACACAACGCAGCTGCGGACGCGTTTTAGTATAAAATATAAAAACGAGCTGGATTTTCCAGGAATTCATTATTCCTATCTCTCTACATCGAATAGCCGTTGAAAATTCCGTTCAACTAAATCATCATCGACTGCACAGCAGGTCCCGAAACGAATCCTTGCAAAATTCCACGTTACGCGTCATAAATTACGATTTCAAAACACGCGCAATCTCCATTTTCTCGCTACTGCAGCTCCTACCTCTCTGTATATAGCTACTCTTCATATCGGGCGGACGAGAACGTCGCTCCATATCCACCGGAATAAATCACCGCGCGTCACGCGCTTACACTATGCGGAAGAAATTATTGCAAAAAAAAAAGAGAGAGAGAATCGCGTGGATACATGTATACAGTGACAAAGAGGAAATTAATTGCTTTTTACAATTCCACGAGGAGAGAGCCGCGCGAGCAATCGGCCAAGTCGATTTTATCGAGTCGCAAGAGCGCGAGAGATTTTCAATTTCGAGGCGAAATTGAGTCGGCCGTCGCGAAAAGCAGAAAGGAGAGCGCGAGACTAGCCGAACGAGAGAATGAAAAATAGGAGGCTGTTATATATATATACGAAAAAAAGGGGGAAACTGGAGCGACCGCGAGCCTTTGTACTGCTGCTACTGGATTTGGCCCATTAATGACCTTCGCCTCCTCTCGACCTGATTCTTTTCGCTGGAGCTTTAAAATCGAATGGCCCTTAATAATCGAGTCGTGAACGCGATTAACCTCATAGATATAATATGGAACAAGACGATCGAGTGGAGAGCCAAAAAATATCGGGAGTCGGCGTATATATATCCGAGGGATTAATTGCAATCGCATCAAATATTTCCTCTCTCTACTCTGCTGCAATCGTGTGCTATCTCTGTGTTATTCTCGTTTCGGCGATATATACATTTGTATCGGACGCGCGCGTTTTTTTTTCTCGTCACCATCAGAGAGCTTTTCTCGAAATTGCCGGGGTGGGATGAAGCTTGTTCATCAACGCTGAACTCTCTGTTATATACACTTGTTTGTGTGTGTGCGAGAAAGTTTAATCGACGGAGTAATGTAAACAGAGCACAAATATCGCACTGATTCGTCGAGCGTTTTAATCATTCTTGCAAAAAAAGTCGCTGATTTCACGTAGAAAGTAAATGTATATGAGTATATTATATAGTCAACCTCATTCTACATCTACGTGTGTTGCGTAAGCTGTACACTGTGTATATAATTACCGGCACAGTTGTGCAATATCTATAACAAGCCAGGAAGTGTACACACAATACAGCTCTATCGTACATAGCAACAATTAAAAATGAGCTTATAGTATATAGCCCGAATCAGCTGGTGTGTATAAAGATCCCACGTGTGCGTTTCAAAGCACGCGTTCGATAGAACTACAAGTATACACACTAGAGGCGAACTACGCGAGAGAGAGTAGCCCCATCCGTCGCGGGAAATCACGGGTGTCATTGTTAGAACAGTGGCGGCGGTGGCTCTTGGCGCTCTCGGTCACGTAATTGCCCGCCTCGGCCAATCAACGGCCATTGATTCCAGTGCGTCATGTATACCAGCTCACTTAATACTCGTCCCTTGTGTTATAGCAAGAAGTCGATTGAATCGAGTATCAAAAAAGTCATAATTAAGCGGAATCAACAATATATATTTTTAATTAACCAAGCTTTTTCAATCATTTGAAATGGCTGTACCGTATAGTATATACTATTATTGCGGGCAAATGAAAATATACTTTTTTTTTTTTTAATAACGGACAGCGAATCGAGTGTGTGTGTGTGCTTCGTTGTCGTTTTGAAGGGCATGAAAAACAAATTTCGAAGCTTTATGGGAATTCCGATGGTTTTTTTCGCTTGGTCCGGTTGGTCTGTACCGTTGTACGTTCATCCCCCAGCTATATCCTCTCTCAGTTCGTGACTGACAGAAATGTCGATAAAATAACTGCGGAGAGATGGCTGCTACTGGCATTATTTGCCGCCGCGAAAAAAAAAACGAGGAAATCAAGCCCGACTGCTCAATACGTGTCAATTAAGGAGTACTACTGCCGCTGAGAAAAGTTTGCCTCTTTGGGAGAGCGAGTGATATCATCCTATTTTTTTCCCTCTCAATCGGACGTATAAAGAAGAGCGAGATATATATCCTATGCTTCATTTGGAGAGCAATATATAAATCGGGCTGCTTATCAAAAATGAATGCGATAAGCTCGACGAGCTGCACACTAATTAATGTTTAAATTATTAAATTATTAAAGTGTCTAGACCGACGAGAAAGAGACAGAGAGAGAGAAAGAGTAGACAATGGCGAATGGATAACAAGGTTTTTGATTAAAGGCCCGTTTGCGCGCACCGCATCACAGGGGTTCGCGCAAAAAAGAGCGCGCGCGCACGCGTGCAGAGCTGGATGTATATATAAAAGCTGAATTTCAAAGCGCCGCGCCCCCGTGTGCAAATAAAAAAAAAAAAAGAAAAACATATACACACCGACCGCGTCCCTAAAAAGTAAAAAAAAATTTGTGAATTCTTGAAATGTTGCCTTGATAAGCTTCTCTCTCGTTCTCGGACAAACTGAATGAAAAAAAAAATCGAGCCGTCATTCGAACTTTAATCATTCGCCGCCGACTAAAAAGCTTGCACGTCAGAGAGAGAGAGAGAAAAAACCCTCCCGTCTATAATCCAATTAAGGGCTGCTGCAGGGCTACGAAAATTCAATCCTAATACATACACCAGGAGAAGGATCAGCGCTGCTTCTGTTTTGTTGTGTTTTTTTTCGAACTCCCTCTCTCTCTCTCTCTCTCTCTCTCTCTCTTTATCGACTTCTTCCTGTCTTCCTGCTGATGCTGCCGGCCGTTCCTTCCACGTCCGCTCTCTCGAGCGCGCGTTTCCGCCGTCGTATCTATATCTCTCTCTCTCTCTCCTCCGAGGCCTTGATGGCTGATGCGCATTGCTTCGACTCTCTAATTCTCCGCGATCGGAATTAAATGCGCCCAGGATTTTTTTTTCACTCGTCGTTTTAATGCGCGTTTTAATCATTTTTAATCCGTAATAAATTAATAATACAGCATAGGATATGCGATAATCCGGCGATGTGTTAATTTCGGCTATAAACGTTGATATATTTCACTCTCGTCGGGAGACACTCTCTCTGGTGACGAATGAATTTTCGAGCGCTTATTAATGGCCCGCCGGCACTATATCGATCGAGTAGCGCAGATGTCGAGCTTTTTAATCACGCTATATATATATTGAAAGCTTAACGAAGAACATTATCGGACGACTTGGAATATCGCTCGGTTTTAATTGATGCACGAAACGAAAGAAGGCCTGAGAGAGGAAAGAAAGAAAGAGATTGATCCGCGCGAATGCAGCCGTGATTGACAACAACTTCCTCTGCAACGCGACGAAGCGTGCGACGCACATCGGCGTTTATAAGCAAAAGGCGCGGAGTTTGAAATTCTTTTTTCTCAGACGCGACGGTGATTGAGGCGTCCGAGGAAGAGTCGTCCCAATAAAAGGGTTGCAGTATATAGGCGAAGGAACGGAAGTGGCTCGTTGCCTGCAATTTAAAGCCTACGCGCGGACTCTCTGTGTCGCCCGCCTGAGGAGAGAAAGAGAGAATATAAACGGGGGAAAGAGAGAGAGAGAGAACATCAGAGCGTTGAGACGCACTTGTTGCGTCACACCAAGTGCGCGATAAGGGATATCTTTCCGTCCCTGCAGGCGCGGACGTCGTGGATCCTTGTAGTCTATTTTCTATAGGGATTATGTACAATAAAAACTTTATTCCCCGGAATATAACGGGAAAGCGCAGCGAGTGCTGTTGTTGTTATTGATTCAACTCAAGAGAGGAACTGCTCCCGCGGAAATTGCGGAGAGAGAGAGAGCTACAGAGCACAAAGCGAGCTTCGAATTCGGAAGACCTTAAAAACGTAAGAGGCTTTGAAAAATTCTTTGCATTTCTCTCCCCGTGCAGTTCTCTCTCTTTCTCTGCGCTGCGGTCAAGGCCGGCGGCGCATCCGCACTTTGTCTAATACTCGCACAAAGCGAGAGAGCTCGGTAAAAAGCCTCTCTTTTCCGGCTGCAGTCTTTCTACTCTCGACATGTATACCCCGGAACCATAAGAGGCCTCTGCGAAAATGCCGAGCACAGATTTGTCTGACAAGAGCTTTTTTTTCTACGACTCTGAATTTTTTAAATTGAAATAAATTTGTTTATTTGCTCGATCGTCGAAAAAAAGAAAAAAAATCAAATAAAGCACCGGATGAGAGAAGAACAATGGCGGTCGTTGAACACCGCACAGCGTGACAAAAAAAGAATTCGCACAGCCAGCAGAATCGGCCCATCAGAATGAAGAGCGTTTAGTTTAGGCCGGACCGGAAGTGGGTTTTTAGTTTTGGCGTCAGCAGCAGTAGCAGCGCGGGACACTGCTGCAGAGAGAGAGAGAGAGAGGAAGCGCGAGGCGACAACAACGCCGACCCAGTTACAAAGGAGCGAGAACTGGGCTCTGTAGCCGTTAACTCTTTTTCCGGTATTCCGCTCACGACTGACATTGATTTTCCGCGCTGACAGCAGCGTAATTGCACGCGCATTTGAATATTATTACCGTTGTGTCTCTCTCTCTCTCTTTCTGTCTACCATCTGTTGTGTATATATTTTATACATTTCCCCTGAAAACTCCACTAATAAATTTTAACAACCCATCGACTTACCGATCCGCACAACTGCGGCCCAGATAACAGCCAATACCGACAGGGCTCTCGATCTCGCGGAGGACACGAGCTGTCGCTCCCTCTCCATGTTTTACACCTTTATAATAGCTTCACGCACTAATTTATAACCGGGAAACTCGCGATTATCAATTCACAGATTAAAAGAACGGACCCGACACTATCCGATCGGCCGATCGTCCGTCATGGCGCGCGAGACTCAACTAAGGAGCGCGCGGTTTCGTTGCTGCGACGCGCGCGACGACCTATAATGACGATAATAATGCGGGAGCCCCTACTCGAGCAGTTGTCGGCCGCGTATGAATTACAAGCAGACGACGGTTCTGTGTATCGGGGACACCCACACTTAGTAGCCTTAATATTATATCCAGCTCGTAAGAGAGAGAGAAGACAGTTCGATTTTTCCGATCATCGATTGGAAAGTTGTGTTGTCGAACCGCAGACGATTGAAAACACTAACACCTGCGCTCCTTTCTTATAAGCTACTTGCATTATACACAGATTTGTAGCAACGCCGCGAGAGCGCGTTTATTATACCCCCTGGTAAGCCGGCGATTAAGAGGCTGTGTGTTACGTAATCGAGGAAAAATCGCTGCGCCGCTAATTTACTCCGTCTCCTTATTATTATTATTATCAAGGGTAGTCGATTGAATGGATTGTAAATTAAGTCTCGTGAGGTTGATTACATTAATCGAGTATATAATAGCGTGTAATAAATAAAAAGGCCAAGGCCGTGATATACGAAAACGTCATGTGCATGCTTGCTCACCTCGTCAGTCCATAAAGTCCGTATCGTGTCCGAGAAGTTGAGAGTAAGAAACACAACTGGCAGGGTGATAGTGTGCTATAGTTGCCAAGCCAACGAAGCTCGATTTCACACTGCACCTCTCCTCCTCCTCCTTAACTTCCTAAGTTATATACAACACACCAGTCGGCCCGCATACACGTGAACACGATCGTTATGTTACTCGCGGAATGCACGCGAAACTCGTCGCCACTATGCTTATCAGACGGGCCGAACTAATTCACAGCCCGGCAAAGTCGCTGCTACTGCTGCTGCTGCTTGCCTGAAATGATACAAGTTTTCCTCAGTTTTAGAGCTTGATTTCGTCTGTACGTATATATAATATGACTATATATAGAGGGAGAGAGAAGTAGTCAAACATTGAGGGCTCCTGCTGCTGCTGCTGTTGCTGCTGTGTGTTTGCGCTTTATTAACTGATGCAATACCGCGACGTGATGTTAGTTTGTAAATTGCACGGTGTAGTTACTTTGTATACTCAAAGGTATCTAGAAAAACAAAAGTGAAGTTAAACTAATATGCTCGTATTATACCAAACGTCAATCTATATTAAACCTAGATATCGTGTAGTAATTAATATCGAATCGATTGATGCTGAATTTAATATAATAATAAGCGCGTTACGCGCGCGGAAAACGACGCTTGTATCACTCAGCCTAGCTGTCATGCTATGCTGCAGAATATAGCACGGCATTGTCGAGC
The DNA here is from genome assembly GCA_900474305.1 of Cecidostiba fungosa. Lineage (NCBI taxonomy): Eukaryota > Metazoa > Arthropoda > Insecta > Hymenoptera > Pteromalidae > Cecidostiba > Cecidostiba fungosa. Next base: position 48,191 of record UCOJ01000458.1, on the reverse strand, counting down.
GAAACGGTTCTGAAAGCCCGCATTAATTGGTGGAAATTATGCAAGTTGCATGATGCCGGACTGCGCAGTCAGGAATTTCTTTTCAGACTCAATTATACAACGGACCGTCACCGTCCCCGTCTCCTCGGTATAGCTCAAGATCTTATTACGTTCTCTAGATATACAAGACATTTTTTATAAGTATACCAATATATAAATTGCCGTCAGGTGAAACTGTGCCACGACGTTATTGATTTAGTCGTTTTTATTTTTTCAAAATCAGTCCAATCGAACAAAGAACGACAGCTAGAAAGTGCAGAGGGTTCGACCGCGAAAAAAAAATGGCTCGAACTAGGAGAAAGCGGTCTATAGCCGCAACAGAGCACACACACACGCGCAGGGCATTATTACGTGCGTTTGGTGCCTAGCTTTGTGGCCTAGCCGAGACAGAGAATGGATATCGAGTAACGATTGGGGATTGCACGACTCTCTCTCTCTCTCTCTCACTCTGCACTACACATATACAGTAGCAAGAAATTTCCTAGGGGTTTGAAATACGAGATTTCCGCGCTGTGCAAAGGAAAAATCCTGATGGGCTGCACTACTGCAATGGTGTGTTTGTTTGGTCACACCGCAGTCTCTGGTGGGCTTGATTACGAGAGAGTGATATATTTGGACTGCTTCGTTTGTTTTTAAGGTGGTAGTTAAATATTCACGCGACCGAATCAATATGACGGAGCAAACAGCTAATATTAATTGCTCCAATCTACTTAGGAGCGTGTGTGTTTGTGATCAATAATTATATATTACTGATGTGTAATCAGCAATCTATATATATATACTTCATTAGGCGCGAGAAGAGTGAAATTCAGAGCAAACTTTATTTCCCACGTATTGGCTCGTAAAACGCTTTCGACTTCGAGGAAACTTTTTACGGCTATTACGTATCCCTATATACCGCATCAAACGTTACGTTATTCGTCCCTTTTGCGCCTGCAATCGAAAATTACATCAATAGACTTTTTTTCATCGAGAATATGACGTTGCGTGACGCAGGACATAAGTATATACAAAGCGACGACGATTCCGGAATAAAAAAAGCGAGGACTCGTTTTTTTTCTGGGTATCCTAATAGCGACACAATTAATATTTGGCTAGAAGCGTTCGCAGTGAGTCATCCGACAAAGAAACGCGCGCGCAGGAGTGGATATATGTATATATATATATATACGCTCCCCCCTTGGCTATACACACTCCGAAACACTCGAATCCTTGCTCTCTCGCATACGAGCACTTTATCGCGAAGGAGGCACCATAACACTGTACTAGAGACCCCAAAAACTCTCGACGCAAACAATCGAACATAACCCCGCTTTGCTGCTGCGACGTGAATAAAAGGGGGCCACAGGATATCAAAGCCCATATCCGAATGAAGAGCATCGTCAACTCACCTCGGCAGCATCCTGCTGTAGTGTTATAGTCTCCTCTATACGCCGAGCAACAGTATTAGTGCACAAAACATACACAAAAAAAAAAAAACAACAAAATGCAAAACCACACGTATATCCGTCACGAAATCTCCCCCTCTTTCTGTATAAAGCGTTATACACAGTAGACTGGGTAAGTATATCTCAGAGAGAGATAGATATCTCTCTCGCGTTCGGAGAAAATACCGCGCGAAAAAAGAAGAGACGGGGACGCTCACGTATAAACAGCGACAGCACACGCGCCCGGTGCTCGCTCGACGTCGACTGCTGCGCTCGCGGCCGGGAGCGAGCTTTTCTCGCGGTCCCATCTGCGCAGGCGCCACCGGCGCATCGTTTCGTCCTCTTCTATCCATACATCCCCGCTCGTATACTACTTTATACCTATTCGCTTTTCCCTATGTATATGCCGAGCGGCACCCCCGGTTATATGCTGCTACTATGCTTTTCCCCTCGCGCTGTCTTTTTTTTTTCGTTTCTTTCGAGTGGCTGGCGACCTGCGCGACTACCTAAATGCCTACCCTCTGCAGGCTTCTAATATTCTATGCGCAGTTGGGGTACGACAATTAATGCACCAGATTTTTTTGCATTGGAGAATGAAACATCGTGTGTATAACAGTAGGAATATAAAATTTTTATTTACAAAAAGTAAACGTCGGTGTCAGGATGATTCTACAGAAATTAAATTCGTATATAACTAGTCCTTCAAACACTCGGCTTTGATAACAAGTCTGGGAAATTTAACGACGTCCTCGATCCATTTGGCTACACCCAGTAGCCTTTCTTCGCAGAGTTTAGGAGCCATCAACTGCAGAGATAAAGGCATGCCCTTCTTTGATAGCTTTATGGGTATGCTAACAGCCGGTATACCGGCCATGTTCGCGGGCTGAGTGCAAAAGTCCTGGACAGAGCACTGGGTCTGATTATCGGCGCTGATAAAGTCATGATACCTGGGCGCATCGCTCAAAGTAGTGGGCGTGAGGATCACGTCTATCCCGTCGTGCCAGATCTTCTCAAAGTCTTCGGCTATCAGCGATCTCACTTTCATGGCTCTGACAAAGTAATCTTCGTAATTTTCCGTGAGTAGGAAGTAATTGCCCGCGAGGATTCGACTTCGCACGACGTCGTTGAAGCCCTTGCTCCTGGATTTTGCATAGAGCTCCTCTGTGGAGGCTTTCTCGTCCGCCCTATATCCGTATTCCAGTCCATCGTAGCGAGCCATGTTGCTGGCTACCTCGCATTGGTTTAGGACAGAGTAACAGACAATGGAGTATTCTGTGTGTGGCATGGAAATTGGGAAGACTCTGGCTCCTGCTTCCTGCAGAAGCTGACTCACTTCTGACCAGTTGGAGTCCACCTCCTCTGAGAGTGCGGAACACCTGTACTCTTTTGGAAGGCCTATCCTGAGCCCGCTCACATCTACAGGTGATGGCAGTACAAAAGGAATATAGGGTTCCTTGATTGTTGTTGAATCAGACTCATCTGGACCAGCTATTGCATTGAGTATGGTAATAGCATCATCAACAGTCCTAGTAAGGATTCCAGGGACATCCATGGAATTGACCAAGGGTATAAGTCCATGGCGAGACACCAATCCGTATGTTGGCTTTAAACCAACAATACCACAGTAGGATGCTGGATTACGCGTGGAACCCCCAGAGTCTGAACCAAGAGCAGCAAAGCAACTGCCAGTAGAAACAGCTATTGCGGATCCCCCACTGCTTCCACCTGAAAAGTTAAATAGTTTTAGAATTATAAGACAATGCTTCTTTGCAAAGCAATGATAAAATGTACCAGCTATGTGCCAATTCTCAGTTGTGGTTTGATCTTCGCTGTCGTACTGCATCTCCTCATCATGAAAGTAATCATCGAACAAGTAGTTCTTCATGATCTCCGAGCCCCACAAGTTCTTTGAAGGGCCATAGTATGAATCCACAGTCCCTGCTCCCATGGCAAACTGATCCAAGTTGGTCTTTCCAATCAGAACTGTACCAGCCTCCTTCAGTTTCTTATAAACCGTAGCATCGTACCCTGGAACAAAATCCGCTAGCATACGGGAGGCACAGGTGGTCGGCTGATCCTTTGTGCAGAAATTGTCCTTGACAGCAATGGGAACACCATCGAGGTCTCCCAGAAGAGTGTTTTTCTTCTGTCTCTCATCGGACTCTTGTGCCTGCTGCTTGGCCAGCTCACTGGTCACAGTGATAAACGCATTCAACGGCTTGACAACAGAAGTCGCCTTTAACGCCGCCTTAGCCAACTCCGAAGGACGAATCTCGCCGGCAGCTATCTTCTGGCTCACCGTCCTAATAGGCAAAGTAAGCACGTTATTCATGTCTGCGTCTCGTGCACCGCGAACAAAAGATACTTTGTGGCGAACAACAAGTTTTCTATCTTGCACTACACCGGGAATGTCGCAAACATTCCATTTCAGAAGTTGCTCCAGTCACCCGCGACAATCTAATCAGCTGTGCTGTGTGTACAATAATACGCAAAACCGCAGAACTGCAAGATCCTTACCATTTAAAGGTTAACAAGCATTTGTTTACAAAAATATTAGCTTAGCGGCGACCGCAGCGGCTTCGCGGTCCAGGCTAGAGATGTCGCCACAGGTTCTAGAAAATCGTCCTGAAAAGCAGCTGTTCGCGCACACATGACGAGCGATATACGCGCACCTCACACATGCGCAGTTGTCACAGTATAGTGTGTGGTGTATTATATATATCGCGAGTTGACGAGTACCTAGCGCGCAGTGCATTGTAGGTAGAGTATCGCGCGGTACAGTACAGCCTGGCGGAGGTAGCGTGCAGTACAGCGACCTGTCAATACTTTGTGGCGTCGCCGAACTCGCTGTCTTCTATCTCTTTCTAATCTCTCTATCGCGTGCGCGCGCGCGCACGATGCTCCGTTGTTGCAGTAGTAGCATCAATCAGCAGTATTGTTGTCGTCGATCGCAGAATGCGCTGAGCCGCGGCCGCGAGGTGTAATAACAAAGGAGATGCGAGCAGCAGCAGCGCGTGTGAGTTTAATAGAGAGTGTAGAAGCGTGCAGTAGCAGACTCCGGTAGGAAAATGGTATCCTCGAGCGAGTCCGCGAAGCTCGAGCTGGTGCCCGTGAAGAAGTTGAAGCCAGACGGAGGCAGCGCAAGGGAAGAGTCCGTTCAGTTCGTCGAGCAATTCGTCAAGGATGTCGTCGACTTCAGCTCGCAGTACGGCAGCAACATCAGTATATCCTACACGGCCTACAACATCGCGGGCAACCCTAGCAAGTTCCCGGACTATGGCGACTTTCCCCAGGCTTTTGTCATGGTGATTATATTACGCTAGTTTTTGCTTTTCTCTCGTCATTCGCTATTACTATCGTTCCGTTCGAGATTGCAATTTTCTTGACCGCCTTTAATGTCGTTTTAAGAGAGAGAGAGAAAGCGAATGAAATCTTCCATGAACAGAGATTCAGGAAATGTGCCAATAAATCAAAAGCAGAGATAGCAGCATGAGAAACGACATTTGATTGACTGAAATTTATTTATATTTTTCAGAGGACCTATGGCAGGTGGTGGGACAATGCACCCTCAAAATCTTTGGACTATATGCCTCAGAACAATGATCCTATAATTAGTCATGATTACATAGGTAAGTGCTCTTATAAAGCGAGAACTCGTTAATTGGAGTTTGCTGCCTTAAATGGAATATTCTGAGTCATCATCACTTAATCAAATTGCTTTTCTGTGTTCTTGCTTTTTATTCTTATTATCTTATCTGTCAACTATAGCTACTTGCTTTTTTCTTTATCATTGTAATTATTCTTTGAATACAGAACCTATTCTATTGAAAATCAATTGTTGCATTGTTTACCAACAGATTTAGAATATCACAAGGAAGTTTACCCAGTAAGAGTATCTATTTATGAGACTTACAATCCAGGCAGCGTTGTTGCAATTTGGGCTAGAGATGATACTGGTCAGTGGTTGCGGCTTTGGGATGGTCCTCCACAGGTTGTGCCACACAAGCCAAGGATATTTTCTCCTCCGTTACAATTGTGTAATTTCAAAACAAAAATGTTGAGATTAGAATTCAATCATAGCCTGCTTGAATATTACACTGCACTGGATGCTGTGCTACTCATTGGGACATCTGAACTGATCATTCCCAATGTAGGCTTTCAGACAAGAAGCTTAAGTAGTTTATTGAAAGAATTAGGGGGAACTGGTTATAACAATGATGATTGTTACAACTTGACACCAGACTATCTAAAAGTTAATCAAGACTTGAAAAAACTAAAAAGTACATTACATAAACATTGTGTTCTATATAAAAGGTAACTTTATACTGCAATTATTATAATTGGCATATCATTATTGAAAAAAAAAAATTATTTTGCAACAATATTAAAAAAATTTCATGTATTTCAGTAAATGTGTAGAAAAAGTTCCTAAAGGAAGATTGGCAGCGAAATTAGGCTGGCACTGTCATTACATTCCACCAATTGAAGAAGCATTCAACAGTATACAAAAATTTTTGCAAGAAGACTTTCCAAAGCTCATAAGAGATATCAATATTTCATCATCATCAATAGATTCAACAGAATCAGAAAGAGAAGCACAATTGAATAATGCAAACAATACCTGTGGAAGTTTCTCAACTCTGCCCGTAAGAACAAGTATAAATATTACATACAAAGCTACATGATACAACTTTTGGATCCTACTTACATTATTTTTTTCATTTTTGTAGGATGAAACAATTTTAAAAATTTTCAAGCATTTAGACTTGAAGTCGTTAAGTCGATGTAGCCAAGTGAATCAACATTTTAACAATATTGCCCAGGATGCCCTTTTGTATACAAGTCTTAATCTTAAGCCCTATTGGTACTGTGTTGATGCAGCTGTTTTAAATAGCTTTGTATCCAAATGTCAGTATTTACAGAGACTAGATCTCTCGTGGTGCGGTAACTATGACACAATGAGTCCTGAAAACTTTGTTGCCTTTTTACAAAGTAGTGGAACTACATTGACACATCTAAGGCTGAATTGTTGCCGTTTTGTAAATGACACTGTTATCGAAGAGATTTCACGGATATGCAAAAATTTAAAAGGTAAATCAGTAAGAAAATGAATTTAATTTTTAAGGATTTGCAACGTGCTTATTTAACAAATAAATGTTTTTTTTTTTCAGAATTATGTTTAAGGAACTGTACAGCAATAAGTGGTAACGGTTTTGCGCCATTAGAGAATTTAGAGAATCTTGAAAAACTAGAGCTGTATAGAACTTCGATTGAAACTGATAGTTTGTGTTCAATACTAAGAAAAAATTCGAACATCCGACATTTAAATTTAGCTAGTATGCATGATCGACTAAATATGGACGATGTAGCCGCGGAAATAGCTATTTCTTGTTCAAAAGTTGAAAGTCTTGATTTTTGGAAGGCTCAGACTTTAACAATTCAGGGCATAAGAGCCATAACACATTGTACCCATCTAAAAGAGATCGACTTTGGATGGTGGTTAGTATAAATTTATGACGCTACCCAATTTAAAAATTTTCTTTTTCCAACATGTTTCAATAATGATTTTGTTATATTTTTTTCCATAGTAGTGGAATCGGAGCACCAGGAGACTCTCTAAGATTGTTATTTAGTTCATGTAGGAACTTGGAAAAAGTTTTTCTCACATCATTCCGTGGTTTGACTGATCGAGATCTTGAACCGCTACTTCTGTGTAAAAATTTAAAACAACTAGATTTACTCGGCGCTCGCTCTATAAGTAGACAATTTTGTATGCGTCTACTTTGCTGCCTGCAATTACATATGATAGACTTGAGTTTTTGTGATGAAATTAGCGACGATGCCATTCTCGACATGCGACTACATTTCCCCAAAGTTTCGATAAAACGAATTTTTCAAGTTGGCAGATGATTTGATATGATAAAGTATTTGCTTAGCAAGTATTACAATAAAAACCAAAAGGGTTTGAAATTAATATAAAATTGTGGCGTGTTAAGTGTAAACATACAAAATTGAATAAGAAAGTTAAAATATTTATGTGATTTAAAAGTGAAATTTTGTACTTTGTATAATTATTGACTCGAGGCTATACATAATTTTTTTTAAATAAGTAAGCAACGTGCTATTCAAGACTGCAGCTAGATTAAGGTGCAACTATTTTTGTATTGTGTTAAGTAAATGTCCCAGTGTCATAGGTCGAATTGAATTCTCTTATGTATTTATTTATATACAATCCTCCATGATTGTGGAGAACTACAAGACTTTTTATAATACATTTTTGAACAATTTTATGAAAGTATTGTAACGAAATTTTTTGTATACATAAAAATGTAATTGCTTACATAATATAAAGTCATTACTTTACAAATTATTATGTTTTATAACTATTTTACACATCCTCTATCATTCCTATCATATTATCACTTGTTCCACTGCTCACGTAGTTTTGCACGTGCAGCGTGACTATAATCGTTTACTTTTGATGACTGTAGTTTCGGTCTAGTTATGTTGTTCTCTTCAACATGCTCTTCATTGAGCATTCGCGACCTATACGAGATATCCCTTTGCAATTTTTTCTCTAACGAGTACATTCTTGCTTCATACGTTTTTCTTCTAGGTACATGTGACATAGCTTTTTCCCAGTCGCCCGTTTGTGCATCTAACATAATACCCATGACTTGATTGAGAGTCAAATCTTTGCCAGAACCCTCACCAAAATGAATGTATTTGTCAATTGGTAATTTAGCCATTCGCACATTTTCTTTTTTGGCTTTTCCCAGTGAAACTGGTTGCTTGGAACCCTATTAAGGAAATCACAAAAGATTAAACAATATCATCTCCAAAGAATGAAAAAGAATAAATACTCAATTTACCTTGTCGACATAAGCTCCAATTATGTAGATGGAATCAGGATCATATGTTTCCAACATTTTAGGTGCATTCGATGTCAAATACACTATTGAATCTTTTTCAAAAAGTTCCAAATATGATTTTGAAGTAACTGTCATTGGAAAGTCATCGTCGAATAAAGTTGGAATAAACCTTGTAAGTCTCTCTATTAGTGGTCCTGATAAATCAGCATTGCACAAGTAAATTACATATGGGTAATTATGTATACGATTTATAGCAAACGATTCCATTATTTGTTTGGCGCAGCTTTTAATTTCTTGTGGTTTCATGTAAGGTTCATAACTACAGTCAAATACAATCTTGTTGCCGTACATTATAGATCTTAAACAATTCCAGTTCCATAACTGATTCATTGTACTTTCAACAAAGCGTCTGAACATAGAATTGTGTCCAATACCATATTTTATCTCAGTAGGATCATAGACTTGATTTTTCCTTTCTTCTCTAATTTGTTCTAACTTTATACTATTTTCTTGTTGCTCTTGTTTCCTCTTTTCCTGCTGTTTTTCAACGATAAAAAGGAAATTCAAGAATCTCCTAAAATAATTAAAAAGTAGGGTTGTAAAAATGTATTTAAAATTTGCTAATATCATTAAATTGGTCGATACTGACTTTCTTTTGTATATGTTTGGTAGTTCAATGAGATCGATCCAGTCCCGTGGTCGTAAGTTTGAAGGAATATTTTCACCACCCTGTCTCAGCACATCAATTTCCAACTCCAAAATTTTTATGAGCTTCTCAAGCTCTGGCTTCTCTGCTATCATAGCATCTAACTTAGCTTGTGCCCGTTCTTCAATTTGACTTTTTCTCTTTGATCCATCCTTGAATATTTCTTCATCGAAATGATCTGAGAAGTGTCTCACAGCAGTGTGACAAGTGGGTAAAACTTTTTGTACTATTAAAGTCGCCGCAGGCAGAGATAAACTAGCATTTTTGTAAATTTTTTGATTTTTCAACTTTGTTGAAACGTTTAAAACAGTTCTTAGAACGCGCGAATACATTGTGAATCACGGTATTCCTATCGAAGTAAAAAACTAAAATTGTAAATAATAAACCACCGCCTAATATTTATTTTCAACAACGTTTAACAAGTATTACTTGTTCGGAGTATATTTATTTAGATTTGAGGTTAGGTCTATGCTACGTACAGCAGAGATACAATTCATACAATCTGTAATTCATTTTTTATTCCGACACCGTCCGGATACAAATTTTAAAATTAACTTTTTCTTATGCAGTCATCGATTGCTAGACGTAAAATTTTTTTTTGTTCTAAAATCGCCTGCGCAATATCTGCATACACCTAACAATACAGTCGGAGATATATAACACTAGCAGCAGCACGTGTTCCCACCATTGGCCGGCCCATCAAACCGGCGAATCATAAGTCTAGCGGACGATATACGAATCAAAAGAATAAGGTGTGAAAGATGTAAACATTACTTCTAACAACAAATCATCAGTAGGGCTCCGACCGGACGTTCGAAGAGGACATGTATTTCGCGCAGCAGCAGTCCTGCAGTATTTAGATCGAGAAGAAAATAAGTGACTGTGAGAAATGTGAGACAAAAACAATCTTCATGCAAGTCGGAACGTGAAAATCGTGCTTTTTTTTCAACAATTTGTGGATGTGCAGTTGCTAATACAAATGCGATCGATATGTGTGAAGTTACTGATACGGATATCGTGCATCAATTCGGTGCTTTGAAAACTGTAAGTAAATAATATAGACCTATTTATTGTTACACACGAGTTCAAGTTAGATACTCATTTTCTTGTCTCTTACACAATTACAAATAAATTATAGAATTACATCGACACGATGGAAGAAAATAAAGTTTTGAGGGAAACCGTAGATCTACTGACGAAACGATTAAAAACCAAAGAAGATCATAGGGTTAGGTTGATAGCTTTGGCAAAAGACAATACTGACAAGTACCGAAAGCGTGCCCGATGCTGGCAGGAACGTAACGATCAGCTGGAATCGATCGTTGAAGAACAAAGGACATCGATCCACGAGTACTCCAGACGAAGTACGTAATGACAAACAATTTCCTATTTCGGTTTGAGAAATTCTTATTTTAATGTGCAGTGTTTCCTTGATTATTAGTCGTTGCCCTCGAAAGTATGGTGGCGGAAAAAAGCGAGGAACTAGAAAGCTGTTTAAGCACAAGTATGTATAATTAATTTACGAAGAAATATATATTGTTGCGTTGTATTTATATTGTTATTTTTTTATTTCAGTCAATAGGTTAAATAAAGAAGTTGCCTCGTTAACAAATCGAATGGATACTAACAGCAACAACAACAATAACAACAATAGCGTTCTAAATGTGTCAAATCAGGTTGGTCGAATAATAAAGAAACGCATTAATAAAATATTTCCAGCAACTTAAAACATTGTTTTCTACACTTGATACAGTTGATTACAACAAATATTCCTGCAGTCGCCTTAAAATTGAACCATCCATTTTTCTGTGAAGATTCAAAGGAACCTCGGAAAAAACGTCGAACGCCTAAAGCCGAAAGTCAAAAGAAAGCGCGTCGGTAAGTAGATACATATTTATTATTTCCAAAGACTTCCAAAAAGTCAAAATGATCTCAAACAAAACAATGCAAAAAAAAAATTACAAACATCACCGACCTTTATTTTTTCAGTTGGTCCAACTTAAATATTACGATTAGTGGAGCGAACGCCAGCAAGGGTATCGGCATCAACAGTTCGAGTTCTAATTCTGAAAACGATCTATCTTCTTCGCGGGATAAACGAAGAAAACTGTATCATATTGATGATGATGCAACGATAGATTTGGTTAATGAGAACGAGAAAGATTAGATAGATAATTAATTTTATTCATCATTTTTACATAGAAACAGAGTACACTATATTCTACAATATTTACAAGAATACCTGTAATTTACAATGGGAGTCATTTTCTAATTAGAATAATATAATTCATATACGCTGAGTCACCGAGCAATCCCAGTGCGATCGACGTACATTATTCAAACAATCATTATATTTATATGCAACTTAAATATTAACTTCAATCGCGTATACCGCAATTAAATATGTCTTATCATATTTCCAACACTTAAAAATCCAGTCTTCGGGCTCAAACATTCTACACGTAAGTAGATTTTTTGATTATTAAAATCATGAATCGTCGTTTTCACGTGTAAAAACGAACTTCATTTTTAAATAATCGAGTTTCAAAGTCGTTTCGAGCTTTGTCAAGCGACTGAATCGCGGCTCTGCTACGCGTCAGAGCTTTAACAGTCTAATTTTTCTCGCGAACAACGATTAAAAAAAAAGAAAAAAACAGGCGGTATTAATTGCTAATGATTTTCCGATGTAGCGAGTTCCAGCTATTTGTATAGTCGATCTTCAGGTGACCATACGTGTTGAGGGTGATGTGGGTGGGCTTGATCGGTTCTCTGTATCGGACGGCCTCGACCTCATCCACCGACTCTTCTTCCTCCTCCGCATAGAGTCGTGAGCGCGACGGCGCCACAAGTGTTGTATACCGCATTTCGCTCGGTCTGCGATGGTACAGGCACTCGTCCCTGTAACACGAGAAAATCGTTTTGTATCAAAATGCTCCCATTGTAAATTACAGTAAGGTTTCGATGTCAAACAACGATGGATATCAGAATTTTTTAATTGTGTTTTTACATACTGCAAAATGAAATAAGTACTTGTTTCTTTTTATTATAGTATATGCTTAAGATGAAGATTTTGATGGATTTTAGATTACGACTTTTGATAGACTGATTATTTAGTTCTGTTTTTACGCCATTGACATGTGAATTTTAATTTTTTTGATAATTCAGTTATAGCCGGTTCTTTTATAACATACAAGTCAAAATGCTATAACCAAATAACTTTCCGTTGCCAAAATTGTAGCTCGAAAATAAAACGAACTGCGCAGAACAACAAACGCTCTCACCTCGTGTAATTGTTCCTCGACCTGGCGACTTTGCTGCGTCTCCGAAGCATCTCTCTCGTCCTCAGTTCCTCGAGCGCCTCGGCCTGCTCGAGCTCTGCAAAAGAAAACATCATCATCAGCGGCACGTATAAACAACGTACAAGTCAAAGACGCGCCGCGCATACGTAAAGAAGAAAAGTGAAATGAAATGAGGGAGGAATGCACGCGCGCCATCGATATATTCCGCGTGGCGCGAGGGACCCTTGCGAAAGTCTCCTCTTTGCGAAACGGATCCGAGGCCACCGTGATGATGGTAACTGCGCAATTACGCGGGAAAAAGGGCGAACTCGTGTTAATCTCATATATGAATCTTGACGAGTCGGAGTGTCGCTGTATCGCACATTCCATTGGTGAAGGTGGTCTCTCTTGTTAATTGCTCTACTTGCTGCTGGGGTCTCTGTAAAAACGCAGTTTATAGTCATTTGTCGCAAGACTCGTATAGTCGCTCGGACTCGCAGACACAATTTCTCATGATTTATTCATGCCTCTAGAAATTATCTCACATACGCGTAAGAAGCGTGAAAATGGGAATTATAAGTGCGGTGGCTTTTTAAATTCTTAAGATGCAAATTCTGCAAAAACGCTGACGATATACATTACGATTTTCCTAAACGGGCATCTAAGAAAGGAAGAAACGCGCGCAGATCTAGGCTACACGAATTAGATATTCAGATCGAGCTTTGATACTCGATTAATTGAGTAATCCCATCAAGCTATGTGCTCACGCAAGCCTACTGCGCTCATTATAAATTCACGTAGCATTAGCAGATCGTCACAGTCCAAGTCCATCTATCCTCTAAACAACAATACCTTTCTCCGTGAAAAGTCAACAAAAAAGATTCCGAGTCATCGAGAAGCCAAGATAATAAAACGAATGGTTTAGCATAGCTAGAAAAAAAAACGAAGCGGAAGTGTATAATCCGGAAAAGGAGTAGTAGAGTAATCAGGCGTCGAGTGAAACTCAGCGGCGCGAATAGCTGATGCTTCTGCCCGGCTATTCGTACAACACCTCGTCCATCCGTATATTATAGAGGACGAGCGGCCGAGCGAGAGAGTCGACGCGCTCACTTTTATTATTATTATTCACGCCTCGCCGTCTCTCTGTTATATGGACACGAGTGCGGCTCTTTCTTTGAGCGCGTGGGCACTTTTAGTGGAAGGAATTTTTGCAATTTTCACTAGACAAACCGAGAGCCATGAGAAAGAAGATTTCTTATACCTCCTGCGAGTGCGGGTAAAATAAGTGAGCATCTCTTCCTCACGAAAGAGAGAGATAATAAGGGTCAACCGCATATAATGAGTTTCCTCGTGCTTTCGCGATATTGTGTACAGCTGCTTCCGTCCTTCTACTGTCCCTGTAATTGTCTTCTTATTTTCAATCCTCTCGTGCAGCTTATTATATCAATTTATTTTATTAAATGCATTTATGCCCCCTCCACGTTATTACCGCATCTCCTGCCATCTTCGGACATAATACCTGTACGACGTTATTCAATCCACGTTTGGCTTTGGAAGGAAAGTCTCGGTGTCCGCATTTATTAAAGTATGTATAAAGTCATATTAGTTTGTTATCGAGATCGAGAGTATAATACAAGATTAGATTACTTTTTGGAGAAAATCAGATCGAGTATCGGGCTCACGTTCGATCGGTGCACGTAGGAAATTATATGGCAAGCTCTCACTTGGGTAATTTCTAACTTTTTCCGCTGTTCATCTCTCTTTTTGTTTCTAGGTCGCCGGGAATGCGAGGAATTTTCACGCAGTCCGTAAGCGTTTCCCATTTCACGAACCATTAAAAAACGCCTTAAATCTTCTGCGGAAACGATTAATTATAATTAATGGATGTTTGTTTAGACGCTCGCAATAGTAGTGATAAAAAAATTCATTGCTCTGTGGCACGATTGAGATATTGTTGTATTAAATCAATTAAATAACCATCACGATTATCATAGCCATTCATCACTAGGAATAAAAAGAGCCTCTTTAAATTCCAATTACTCAACAGTGTCATTAGCATTTCGTTTTTTTTCTTCGTCGATGATAATAATCGAACCCGCGTAGTGGACAGTATATATATATACCCGGTTATTATTGCACGATTCTCCATTATGTAGAAATGCTATCGGCCATCTTTGCCTTATCGCCTGGTCATCATCATCTCCGGCGAATCCCTGATGTAACGAGATTACACTGATGGACCGAAGCTCGCTGCCAGAAACAATTTCGATCGAATGGCTAATCCGCTGTACATTTGATATAATTCCTAGTGGAACTAATCCATTACTCATACACTCCTTCCAATTACTTGGAAATTACGGGATTGATTGTTCTGTACCGTTGCTCTGTCTAAAAAAACCTGCTTTTCTAGAGTGAAATCTCGTCTGATTGTTGATTCCGTGCAATTCTTATCAAGATTCGAATTGATTTCTACGCTAATTGATCATCTCGTGCATCAAATACCAGACGCGTTCCTCTGCGGAGAGTTACTCCGATTTTCCTTTTTCACACGAAAATCTCGGTATAGAATCGTCCCTTGCGCAACTTTCGCTGCGACGCGTAACGAGTTAACGACGACGAATTGGAGTTTTAATAGTCTAAGTTGGATGACTGTGGCGGATGCATAATGTATGCTTGTTCATTTTTTTCATGCTACTTTCGCAGTAATGCTTTAATGCGCTGCGCACTGGAGAAAGTGTCGATATACCGCGAGAACTGCGTTTTGTTTTGGCGGCGCTTTTAGTGCGGTCGTATAATATTGTATATAGAGATATATGGTAGTATGATTAAGACGTTTCGCGGGCTTAAGAATTTTAATTTCCATCCTGTATATACAAGTTATATAGATACGAGACGCTTATTTGTAATTCCAAACTTGTGTATAATGATTCCAATAAAAATATATAGAGGCTCTCGCTAATAGCCCGTGCCGTAACGGTCGTAAAATTTTATTCAAATCTAACGAGAAAGTGCTCGACAATCCATCAATAATTTCGGGCGTCGCAGTAGTAATAGAGCGAGAGAAAACTCGCCGACAATAGTCAAGCACGAATAAGCGTTGCAGAGAGGCTTGGCCTTCGGCAACAGGTACACATCATATAATATATACGAAACAACGTAGTGCCGTATACTTTTCTCGCAAAAGAGATGCGCTCGAGAGACTCCCGACTGATGCACAATTATATGCGCGCGTATTCTAGGCGTGGCGCGTAATTGCACTCGAGGTTTGTCTCTTGTATACTATAGTTGGAGACTCGTCGCGCCGCTTTTTTTGCGCAATCCTATATGTGCCTATAGCTGTAATACGTGTGGAGAGAATCGACGCTACATTATGTCATTATTTTTAATGTTGTGGGATCGGGAGAAATGAAAAGCGAGATCGGTATCTTCGAGATCATTTTCTTATAGCGATTATATGCTTATATATACCCGCTATGTATATGGTGTATATAGAGCTTTATCATTCCGGCTACTGTTTTATTATGTAATGATAATACACACTCTTACGGTTTTTTACGTTTGTTATTTCTTTACAGTGAAAATAATAATTCATCTTTGCTTGAACATCATTGTTTCAATTCAATGGAACAGAGAGCTCGGATAATTTAGTTGTAAAAATGAGCAGTTTCTCCGGCGCATTCACGTGTCAATTCGCTTTGCATGTCTATCTGCCTATCGGATCTATCCATTCTGTTAATATTTGCAGCTTCGGAATGGATATGAGGGAAGGTCTTCTCAAAGTGGCCATGCAATTTTTTCATACAGCTCCGTCTTTCATCAGTAAAAAATTTCAGAAAAGGTGGAATTACAATAATGGGTCTCTCTCGCGGCGTATGTGTTTCGAAATGTTTCGTTAGCATTATGCAGCGAGAGAACGAGTCTCTTTAAAAATAATTGTTCTCTCGGTATTACATACCGCTATAGATCATTCCCAACGCGGTTCTCCGGAAAAAAAGTAAATATATTACAAAAATTAGTCGTATACTGTGTTTATCGGGCATTGAATTCCGTAGAATGTGTTATACACATTAACGGTTACTAAGTTATGAGATCATATTATACACAATGCTTATAATCATATGGTCACAATGGGAGCGCATTATATAGCGTTTTACTTATTAAGAGCGGTAAAAAAAATCCAGTTAAATATGCAGGATATGCAGCGATCGTATCTGTTACATTATTGTTTCTCAGTAATTTCGCACGCCATAGTAGCTATAGGCCTTTCACACGGATGCAACACAGTTTTAACAGTCGAACCTGCGTAAATTAAACTGGAACGATTATCTGTAGGTGTCCCTGGAAGCTTTTTACACCCGCTTCCTATAATAGTTTCTACGATAACAACTGCAGAGACCATACAAAATTTTTACTTTTTGACAATAACACGTGTGTTGACTCGTATACATAATTTCTTCCTTCTGTTTCTGATTAGCCGAGTGAACTCTGTGAGTCCATATATACCAAGTTTTACACAGTCGACACGTATACAGTTGTACATTACATAATTAATCGAAACGGTCGCTTGTCCCCCCGGTAAAAAAAAATCCAGCCAACTATCATTCCGCAACTTATACGCGAGCACCGCTATTATACGCGCCCTGTCTTTTTACAAAATTTCAAAGCCTGCAGTCGCACACGCGTTAAATTTTATCGCCGCTCTTTTTCTCCACTGCTGCTGCTTCCCGTCTTTCAGCAGCCCGACGTCGTTTAATCCGACGTTTCCTCTGCATTTTTTTATCTCTCCCCACTGTATACGTATACATACGCGCAAACTGTCGAAACTGCAGTGTATTGCTACTATTTTTCCCTCGGGGATCATTTAGGCGCGAGTAGCGCAGACGGTGTCGCAAGGGACGAGCGTCTCCCGAGGACGGCGCACTGCGTCTAACGCATTTTTCGGATGCACGTAATGCTCGTTTAGGGATTTCTCTCTGCGGTTAGCTACTGTGCGAGACAAATTAAATTTTTTTTCTTCTTCTCTGATGCAGGACAGAAGGTTGTTCTGCGCTGATTTTATTACGTATACACATACGATTGGAGTAGCATATATAATAACGTCGAAATTCCAGGCGAACATTTTCTTTTTATAGTGCTGTATAGTCTGGCTTTTTATGATGACCGGCGCTGGCGATTTCTTCATTTTGATGCGTATGTGCGCGAGTTGTGTAATTTCAAGCAGTCCGGAGAAAAATTCTCCGTAATTTTTGGTTGTTGCGCTCGTTGCAGTGGCTCTCGATGGCAGTTTAGACTGGACGAGTTTTTTTTTTCGAAAGGCGCGCCGGCAATCAGATGCTTGGACTTTTACGTAAAGGCTCGCGGGAACGACTTGGCTCCAAATCGAGCTCGATTAATTAGGTTCGGCTGTGTTCTTTTTGCGCAAAAATTTGTTTGCTGGAATTATTAGAAAAATTGGAAGATTATAATTTAATAATAATATATTACGTCTTTTTTTCATTTCAAATATACAATGCGGATGGTAGTACAGAAAACGGGGGCTAATATGCCTAAGTAATTAATCATTTTCAATACTTTTACTCTCTGGTAGAATGAATCTAAGAACTGGCTAGTTACTAGTTACTTAATTGGCCAGTTCTTAGATTCAGGGCTAAATGAAAGAAAATAAAAATATATAAGAAATTAAAGGATAATTGTAAAAAAAGTGACTTTGTTTTTGTTTATATAGTAAACATTTTGGCCCGGTGCCGAATGTGTTATAATATAAGACCCGGACGGACGGCGGTCCAATTCCAAAATTTAAATAAATATATCTTCAGTATAACTTATCAGTCGACATTGTATTCCTAATCATTATTTTCCATGACTTTGATCCCATATAATATGAAAAGAATAGAGATTGATAAACTCTATTCTTGCGGCAAAATGTTGTCACGTATAGTTCAAGTTGCATCGTGGCATAATCGATTTTTTCAGGTACACAGTACACTTTTTAAGCAGCACATGCTAACGAGTTTCGTTAATATACTTTACATAATCATGACAAGTTTTTACAAGCTCGACAACTGTCAGCCAGTACACGATTCCGCGATGTTTTTGCATGTGTAAATAAATTACACATCCCGAGCAGCAGCAGCAGCGATGTTACACAGCTACTATATACCAAGGAATATATAGTCGCTGAAAGTTAGAAAGGAGTCGCGATCGCGGTTTAAGAGGGAATTTCCGCGATTTCGATCTGCGGCTGCTGCATATACATCACACCGTGCTGATTAAAGCGTCCGGAAAATAGCAGCATATATCCGTACTGATGTGTATGGCATTGCTTATTGTGTGCTTTATCATTCAGAAAAAAAACGCGCGAAATTTCTCTTAACCATATAAACTTACTCACACTCCACGCATTTTCCGCATAAGTATAATACACGCGCTCAGGAAAGTTTGCCGTCTGCGGCAGAAAAATGCGCGAGTATATAGCATTGAATTTCACTATATGGAGACGCAAAAACAGCGAATGCGTGTACGTGTGTATATAGCCCCTTTTGTTCCATTATGTGTGCGCTCTTAATTTATTGTCATTCGTACCGTCCGTTCACTCGTTTGTTTCCTATAGACATGTGCGTAAGCGTATATACGTTTTGTTAATGTCTACATGTCGTATCGTAGGAAGACGAAGTTTTCCGCGGCTCTTGACAGTAGGAGGGTCTTTGCGCAATGGTCATAAGACATTTGTAAACTCTGCGTGTACAAGATCAGCACTTTCCCACGATTCTTATTTATGTATAATTGTCATTATGCGATACACATCGAAAGAATTTACAAAAAAGGTGATCTTTCGTAGGACACCCGGTAGGAGGGAAGCTCTTAAGTATAATTAAATTTTTATTTTGTAGTGATATTGGAAACGTAAAATTAATACCTGCAGTTTTATTACCAATTGAAGTATACATTCAACGCATCAATCCATTCGTTTCTCTCAAGCACTCGATTGCGCACCTAATAATACTAATACAACTATATATCCCAGCAACCAATGTCAATGACTCGACAAATATGCAACTGACGCTCTTCTTATTCTTTCCTCCTGCGAATTTTCATACCACATCGCGATTGTCTTCAATTTCGCGCTGCAATACTGTCCCGTTATTATTATAAGAATAGCCGGAGGGTGGCCTGTTTCCTGTTGCATTTTTCGTGACTAGAATTTCACCGCCGCGTCCGCGCGGAAGTGAGATGCTGAAAAGGACACGCTTTGCTTTAGTTCAGCTCTGTGTTATAGTATACAGCTGCGAGGCTTAGAGAGAATGGCCCACGACGATGTATAATTACATGTTAAGCACTTTTTACGAGCTCTTGTGGAGTTTAGTGTTGACGCCGCCGGACTTTGGCAAATGTGCAACGGGAAAATGAGACCGAGTGTATAATATACAAGGCGAAACGTTTCCTTGTTTGGAAACTATTCGCGGATAATTGTGAACAAGGATGTGAACGTTCATTTTTCGTGATTTACATTCGACTTGCAAGGGACAACACAGGCTGAAAGTTATTGCGCGGTTTTCATATTTCGCGGGTGTGTAATTATTATATAAAATGTGTATATAAGTATATACCTAAAGAATTTGCATATAAATTTTAAAAACTTACATACTTTTCCACGATTTCACTAAAGTTTAATGCTCTGAATATGACAAAAGTTATGCTTAGCGTATTAGGCTTTGTTCGGCGTTATATTTATACTTGTCAGGAAATCCAGATCTTATAAGAATCTATGCTATATAAATTTCAACTCTCGTATGATGGAACCAAGTTTCCATATATGTTTTCGGCACTTTTCAATGCCGCGTTCGAGGTTAGCCACCTTCGCTCTTCGATAAATATTCAAACAAGCATCGTCATCACGCGTCCAGTACATTTTTAAGCAGATAAAACAAGTCTCGCACCGACCCTTATTCGAATATTTTGAATATTTTAATAATCACCAGATATATAATGAAAAGCAATCTCCGGCTTCCTTATGTGATTTTACCTTTTGCGACCGAGTTTAACGGCTATAATATCCTATAAATACATTACATAAAAAAATATTGTTTTTGACAAAAATCAGTTTTGCAATAAACGTAAATTTAGTTCCTGATTGTTTGCAGAGAAAGTTTTATAGCAGCAACGGCACATAGCGAGTTAATTTAGTGAGTATATATCTTATTATAAGGCCAGCGCGCGTTGCACCGTACGAGTCCCGAATCGTTTTGTCAGCCGTCACGTCTCTAGCATTTTTCAATTTTCACGCGCTGGCCGCGCGCCGCGCGAGAAGAGAAACCTACTGCATGCGTGCGCTCTACTTCCTTTGGATTAATGTAGGCAGGAAAAAAAAATAGAAACGTCATTATAGAGCTTTGAAATACGATTATAGCTTCGAGTTATTTTTCAGCATGTTTTACAACAAGCAATAGCCGCAACTGCATATATTTAAAAGCAATAAATTAAGAAAACTGATAGTGTAGCGATCAAACTACTATAAGCTCGAATCCGATCGCAGTCGTACCGAGCCACTTTTCCAAAAAGGAATTTCTCTCTCGAGAAGCGACAAAAATTAATCATTCACGCACCTATACTGCATTTTTATTATAATTTTCACGCGCTGCACACGACAAAAAGAGAAAACACACGAGCATTCAAAGAAGCGCCGTGACCTAGACACTCGTGTGTGTGTGTGTGTGATGTCTCGCTTGAAAAGCTGCGACTCTACGCGCGAGCAATCACGCGTGTTAGTAAATGTCTCCGGTGAAATTCTATATGGCTTGGACGTCTCTCGTACATAGTAGTGCTGCAGGTGTTATTTATGTGCCGACTGCCGAGATGAATTTCGCTCGGCTGAGTGCCTCGAGTGTGTTTGGGAGATTATTAACAAGACGGAAGAGGTGGTTTGAAAGGTAAACGCCTGCGACGAAAATACACTACTGGACACACGGCTGTTGTGTTTATGATGCAGGTTGTTGCGACAGGATAATTGCGGGAATATGAGTTAATTTCGGCCTGGTTGTATGTGGAAAAATGTCACTACTGACAAAAAGGTGTTGTTGTATAGAGCCAGGATGTATAACGTAACGCGTTTATACAGCTATTAACGTTTTAAGAGATATTGAGCGTGTTCTATTATAACTGTTGTGTAGTTTCTTGACATAACAAGCTGTTTCTTTAATTGATCGATATTTGAAATAGTGTAATTATAAAGCAATAAGGACAAAAACAAACAAATATCCATAAATCAATTAAGTTTTCATTCTACTGGTTTGTTCCGCATTAATTATCCGAACTCCACCGTATATTAGGCAAACATACCTCCGGGCTTTCTAAAATTTCGATATATCAATCGTATTAACACGAGATTTGAAGTGAAAAAGTGACCGTCTCATTAATCATGGAAAAGTCAGTGAATGGATCAAGCGTCGTTAGGAGAGTTCCGACTCAATTAAGATCGTCGTTTTAAAGTCTTCAGATTTCGTCACCGAAAAATTCACGCAATTCTTCGAAGGAAACGCAAATGTTCTTCCAATTAACGGGAACGCGATCGGTCAGTATCAGATAAGGACTTAATGGTAAAAAAAATAACGTGAAAGTGATGTATAAATAATCACGCGTGTTAAAAACGTCGATAGCTTTGGACTAATCCACCGCGCGGGCTTTCACTTTTAATTTCAACGAGAGCCGATCTAAAACCACCGTTAAACCGTCAACGCTTCTGAATGCAAAATAGAGGGGGAGAAAATTCATTTTATTGGAAACTCGAGTAGTCCGTTATGAATATGTATAACCCCTCGAAATAAAAATCAATTAGCATACGCGCGCAAAAAAAATTCAGGAAAAATATGGCGAATTTTGTAAGTTTGTTCTACTTTCCCGTACGTATTTTCCTTCACACGCACGACGTTCATATCTGCATACGCATAGGCCGTCTTGCACAGCAGCTGCGACCCTCCGATTCATCAGCGGCAGTAGCGCGAGAGAAAGAGCGACCCGGTTCTTTTTTCGTGCGCTCGTGCGCGCGAATTAGTCGAACAATAGCGCATGCTTGTTTATACATGAATACGGGTTAAGTAGTTGGTTTTAGCTTCATTTCCGACGGAACTCGTTGGATTTTTCAGACACCAAGCGACTCTTTCCCGTGTAATTTGCGTCAAACGCGAGGAACGAGCAATTACGTTGCTGCGTTTTGTCGAACCTGCCATTAAAACATGTGTTTCTTGTCGTCGATAAGAAACGTTCATTCGGATCATCTGGCTGTACTCGACCTTTATTACTTCGATACAAATGTATAGCATCCCTTATCGAAGGTCAGTATCAATATCGAGTTACAATTCAAAATTCGCGCCATAACAATGAACGCGGATGGTATATATTCTCGCGCTCACTTTACACCTCGTACACGCAAACCTTATCTCCAGAACGTATACTATAGAATCATTTTCTCCGGTCTACTTGGCTACAGCCTCGCTACTCCTGGCCGCACAGAGAAAACGAGCTTAATTTTTTAATTTTGTTTTCAGGCTCTTACAAGCCTGTGGTCAATATTCGCGCGAAGAAAGTAACGTGTAGTTTAGCGCGTGATTTGCGGTGAGCACAGATCGATCGAATCGGATGTTCGACTGAGTTTCTATCGTAAATTTAATTACAGCTATGCGCGTGCACAGTCTTTGTTATTAAACGGAGCTTCTTTTTCTTTAACATCGTGTCGTTACGCAGTTGTGCCGTTTTAGGAGTGAATGAAGAAATCACTGGCTTCGAAATTTAATTTTACGAGGCATCGTTAAGAAACAGCTTCGAAAAAGGCGATCGGTCAGTTAATTATTGCGAATGAATTAGTTTCATTGCGAAATCCTCGTAATTTTTAATCCGATCGACCACTCGTTTGTAGATAACAAAAAAAAACAAACAAACAAATTTACATACTCCATAAACACTGCATCCATCAACGCTAACGAACCGCGACCAAAACACATCACTGCAGCAACCGGAAAGTTCAAGATCGCAGGGATACACGAATAAAGAAGAAGCTGCGCAGAGAGTGAGAGCACTTAGCATAAAGAAAGTGAAGGAGTATATAGATACTCACCGGATAGGTGAGAGTAGAGGGGAATCGGAGCTGCGTAGTGCGACATCGTGCTCTCGTCCTCGTAGATCGGCTGCTGATGATAGTAACAACCACTGCTGACCGGACGCTGTGGCCGGAAGTAGATCTCCTCGACGGAGGCCGGAGCGTGGTAACCTGGCTCCCTTATCGCGCTCGGGGCGTACCTGTAAAGAACAAACCACACACGTTTATACTCTCGCAAATGTTGTATATGCTTTTCTTCAGCTGTAAAATAATAATTTCATTACATAAATGCTCCGCATTACGTGACTGCGCGCTGCAATTTTTGCCGAAATGAAAATTCACTAGAATTATATATATAGCCTTTATCGTCAATGTCCAATTCAACTGGCGCGTTTAACGTTTTTCGCAATGAAATATACTATTATGCCATGCAAATTATACTTGTCTTTCCCGGTGTGTTTATATTTATACAAGAGCACACGAAGACTCTTTTTTTACGATTGCTCTTTCCGCGTATTATTTTTCAAGGCATACACTAAACACGCCCCTCAAAGTATATAATATAGTTCAGCGCGGCAAGTCGTGCGAGACAGGCAATTTTCAAACTTTCCACGCGGTTTTGCGTACATACACACACACAGCTCTCGTGGATGTGCACACACGAGTCAAATAATAATAGCATTTTGTCGGTTAATGCGTGCGCGCGATAGCTCGATGCAAAATGAAAGTGAAGTTTCGCTCCGGATTTTATAGTGCATGCCCAGATAATTGTTGCTCGAAATGTATAGCCACTGCAGTCGCGATATAAAAGTAATAATTGATTGCCGTATAATTGGCACAGTACACTCGTCGGTGCGTTTTAAACGTCTTCATAAATCACAATGCGTGCTGTCTTCCAAGACGTTCGTATACCCGATAAAAAGAAAATATTATCATTGCGACGCTTCGACTCACCAGTAATCGGACTCTACGGGCGAATGATGAGACATGCGACTACCGTAACGAGTGTTAGTCTGATAAATCGGTTGCGGAGTGCATGCTGCGACCGAAGCAGCGGCGATACTGTGTCTTCTCAGATAGGCGTAGTTCTCCAGATCCCAAGGGTCGACGTAGTTTCTGCTACCCGCACTTCCGGAGCTTCCACTGCCCGACGAGTCCACCGAGTCCCAGTAGATCGACGAGCAGGCGGCTCTGCTTGACATCTTCGATCGCATCTTGAAATTCAAAATTTCATATACTTAGTAAACTGTATTAAGAGTGAATTATAAAATTAACTCACCTCGAGCAAGCTTTTACGAAAGACTGGTGAAAAAAAAAACAGAAAACTTCCGACGAAAACAATGAGAAAATTTCACAACATCGTGTATACAGGCGCAGTAGTAAAAGATTACCGGCAATAAACGATGAGTCGAGCGCGGCGGTCCCGCTCTTTGCCGCGCGCCTGTCGCGAATGCGCTCCGAGCGATATCTCTGATTCTCTGCACCTGCGAGACTCGGTGTTGAGGCTCATCCCTCCTCCGTCTACTCACGACTGTTGCGCTCCTGTCTATATGCCTTTCGCTTGGCCGAGGCCTACTACTGTCTTTTGCCTTTTCGATCTCTTCATCTATATGTAAACACTAGAATTTTCTTCGAGTGTGCTTTTTTCGGTGATGGGCACTGATTTCGGGACGGGTGTGGCTGGTTTCGGGAAAGTTGAAATGATAGAGATTAAAAAAAAAGAAATTTGGGCCATCGCACGAAAGAAAAGCGCTGCGTGGAAAGTACTTTAGGAGTAAAATTTTTAATATCTGCGTGCCGAATTGCGCGCACATTAATCTTTTCATAACATTAATTTGTTTAATCGTAGAGAAATCTTACGATTCTAGACATTAACAGAGGACGGGATATGGAGTCGGAGTCGATAAATAAGAGTAGACGAGTCATTTTTTTTCAATAATTCATCGTCGATGTATTAATGAAACAATTCTCCCGGCACATGATAATACCATCATCATCATCGTTAACATCGTTTTTTTTTCATCGTCACTGCGTCTCACGCACGCTCGTATATTTGCACAGCGCCGCATATGCGTTACACGCGCTCCCCTGCTACTTACAATAATAAAAAAGGAGAAAAATCAACGCAACAGAAAGCAATTCGTCATAACGAACAAGAGAAAATGAACAGAAGGTACGTAAAATAAAGTTTGCGCATATAATACGTGCGCACTCGCAATTTCTTCCTTTTAACATACATACAACAACGATGTGGAGACACTCACAGACGCGCGCCGCTGTATAATTGTATATACGTATTTTGATATCAGCCTCGATCATCGACACCGGCGTGCGCCTCCTCGCCAAAACTCACACACAGAAAGAGAGAGAGACGGATGAATAGATTATTACGTATATTATGTACAGAGCAGACACGATGCGCGCGATCAATTGAAAGAAAGGAAAATTGGAAAAACGAGGAGGAGAGATGCTGCCATGGAAGGTCGCAAATTGCGGAAGAACGCGTGGGTGCGCTCGAGAGGTCGTAATAGTCGTGGATATTCGCAAGGGCAGTGTATTGTCTAGCTCTCTCACTGTACGCTCGGCTCCTCTCTCTTCTTGTCGTTCCCTCCCATCTGCGGCTACGACGAGCAGACACTGTTGTTGTTGATGTTGTTGTACACTGACACACGCGGCGTTGCAGCAAGATGCATTTCGTTATATATGCGGGACGTTGGCGAAGGGATTAAGAGAGAGAGAGAGGATGAGAGCCATAGGTGAATGGATGAGGACACGCGCAGGGAGGATGAACGAATAAATTACATACGTAATTTCTTTTTCGTTAAAAATATATCTATATATAATGCATTGGAAACCTTGGGAGTTTGGCAAATACTCTATATTGGACAAATAAATGCGCGAGTGTCTTTTCCATCTCTTTTTCCTTGAATATTTAACAAAAATCAATGTCTTTTTTTTCTTAACTACACAATTTCATTGGTAATCAACGGAAGATTTCTAAATTAGATTATCGTCGTCAATGCTGTTATCTATATCATTATTTAACCAAAAATAGAGCATTAATTACTGTCGTTATGTTCGATCTGGCTAAGTTGAATATAATACTTTGAGTAGCATATTTATTTAGTATCGTGCTAACAGCCTTCTCCTTAGAGTATTTGTTTTTTAATACTGCAAGATTGCTGCAATAATGCTGTTTACAAATACTATAGGATAATAAATTAAAAATTCAAACGTAATGGAGAAAAATCTTCAACATAATTCTGATAATATGTAAAACATAGTAATACTAGGATATTGTATTATTCGAATAAAAAAAATTGTTCAAATAATCTTATAATGACTGATCGATAAGTCTTTTTATAGTACTTCCAAATCACAGAAGCTAGAAAAAATATTGGAAAAGAGCACTCGCGCATACATCTCCTCTTAAAACTATTCAGTTTTTGTTTAAACAAAGATACAACTTTTGCAGCATTAATTCGTTGCGTTAACAATCCAAGAATCGAAGTAATAAATTAATGCGAGACATTTTCTTTCTTACCAACTATCAATTGACAGAGTAAAAGCGTTGGAATATTACATCACAATCGCGATCAAATAAACAAAGCTATATTGTAAGCTCTATTTTTTCCTTCAGTTCGTTCTGTAACCACTGCGTATAAAACAAGGTGTACGCAGATTTCGGATATTCACTTATTCAAACTGACTCAAACAGATTTTTTTCTTTCGTTTTCCTTCTTAAATATTTAAGCTAAAGTTATTTACATATCCAAAATTAGAAGGATATAACTATCGACGTTACCAGAGAGAATCACTCGTAGAGCCTTTAGTAGCGCATATCACAGTATCGTATTCCAAAGTGTTTCCCCAAACCTTACACGTACGGAAAGCAAGCACTCTTGAGTAGTCGAAAATCATCAACGCGTTAATAATATTTAGGACGTCAACTGAATTTGACTTCTTAACAATCAAATTCTTTTTGCATGATTCATAAATCAACAAATCTAATCACCGGAGAAGGCATCAAAGATTCTTCAAATATACAGACAAAGAATTAAGTACGCAAAAAAGACTAATCTCTTAAATCACTCTTTAGAGCACTCGATTCTCCAGCTTCCAAGTCTCTAAACTAAAGTCAGTAATTTTTCTAAAAAGAACCCTTCGTAAAGCTTTTTTGATCATGCTCAGATTTGTGTTTTTCATACTAGAAATTACACATACATTAATCGTTAAACTTTTTAGTTTCTGTCTGTCTATTATTTGTAACTTGGGTTGAGATTAAACATTACATCCGCGGAACTCCAAGGAAAGCCATAGAAGGAACGAATAAACATAGTGAGTTCGCCCCATTGCTCGAGCTTCCTCGCTAAATGTTCTCTCCTTTTCTCCTAAAATTCTTAAAATCTTACATTGCCTAGCTGAGGTCGAGTTTAGGACCCTACCTCGCGATATTTGGTGAATTTTCACGTTGTGCAGGCCACTTGATTTTTTACAATAATTCTTGGCTACTGATATACTTTGTATATAATAAGCTCTAAAATGATTCGCGAGTTCACCTCGCACGATCCAAAAGAAGAGAGGCAGCTAGATCTACGTCGAATTCAGTCTGCTTCAATGCACTTTCGCATTGTTGTCTATTGGCAAGTCCAAGCCTGAAACAAAAATTCAATAAAAAATTACAATACAGAAATTAATTGCAAAATTGGTTTGTTTTTTATTTGGAAACAGTGCGCTAATGCGATTGCTTTCGTGAATATTAGAACGCTCCAAATTAAGCTAGGTTCTCGACAATCAATAATCCGTCTCTTTTATCGACGCGTCCAAAAATAAACTTCGCTCGAAGTCTTATGCAACTCACCTAAGAAGCGTCTCGACTTTGATAAGTCGATCCTTGGCAATTTGTTTGGCAGCCTGAGAAGCATCCCAGCCGGTGGCCTGTAGGGCCGCCAAGGCCTCCTGCTGCGATGCATCTTGGGCCTCCTGTTGAACCTTCATTACTTTACTCGCGCGAAACTCGTCGTTTAGTGACATAACGAGCTGCTGCGAAGCGCCAGTTAGTGGTGGGCTCACTCCGCTGGGATACGCCGATGGACCCGGTCCCAACTGCGTGTTTATCGTCGTTTCGTTCAGCTGGGGAAGAAGGCTACGCACAGCCCCAGGTTGCGCTTGCTGATTGGCTGACGGAGGCCTTGTAGGCGTGAATTGCATGAGATTGGGGCTAGCGTTGACGTTCATTTTGCCGTGTTGTCCAGCTTGAGGAGACTGGGTTTGATTCTGCACGAAACCGTTCTGAACAGGCTTCAGAGGCGAGAAAGGTGGCGGAGGATTGTACATCGGTGGCTGCTTAGGGTTTGGACTAAACTCGCGTGGCAGCGTTTGTCGAGTGTTCATTTTTTGCGATGGGCTCACTGGATTGCAGTTGCTAGTCTGATGCTGAAAAATGAACAAACATTACTTACTTTAGAAAAAATTACTTTACCAGTGAAACGAAAACTAAAGTTTGTATCAACTTACCATGCTGTTGCACGTTGCACTAGCCAGTGCGTTACTGTTGGCGTGATAACTCCTGAGTATATTCTGACGGACGGTTTTATTGTAGAGAGTATTGAATTCACTTTGAGACAATTGATCGAGGTTCGGAACAGTCTGCTTTAACTCGGCGTAGACTTGTTCAGAAAGTACCGTGCCAGCTATTGAAGCTGGTCGTTGTAATCCCGACGACGTAAGTGTCCCTGGAGGAAGTGATGGTTGAGTATTGTTTTGCAGGTTTGAGGGAGTCAGAGCCGGTAGACTGGGAAACTGTTGTTGGTACGCCACCGCTACATTTTGAGCCGCATTCTCTAGATTACTCGGAGCGTGATTTGGCACGCACTGCAGCAGATTAGAAGAGTGACCAGCATAAGTCGCAGAACTGCCGGCTACCAAGTTTTGATTGTGTTGAGGTTGAGTTTGATTTTGGTGCCACATTTGCGCGACCATCGCCTCAGTCTTATCACTAGTTATTTGCGTTGGATAACCGAGCTGACTTCTTGGTCGCTGAATATTGGTGCTTTTGGATGGCCACGAATTCTGTACCTTGTTAGGGAAATTAAAATTACTTCCACTTCCACGTTGTTCGCCGTTTGGTGATTTTGACTTGATAGACTGGGGAGGTGGTCGCAGCATCGGTATTACGGTATTGTCAGGTGGCTTATTAGATGATGTAGAAGGTGAGGCAGCAGCGACTGGAATATTTGACGGAGCTACAGATGCTACTGGAGCCGCGACTGGTGGCGGTGGCTGCATCTGTTGAAGCTGTTGCAGAGGTTGTTGTTGGTTGGCATTTGTATTTTTCGTCGCTTCTTTTTTGCCGAGATGCTTTTCTAACTCTGCTAAGAACACCGGATCAAGCTTCTTTGGCGAAACTTGACTCTTAGCATCGATTACCAATTCTGCCATACTTTGCGCAATATCAACGTTGTTTTTAGACTTAGTAGGACTTTCATTTGGTCCCACGGATGGAGGCGGTGGTGCCGGAACATTCGGCAAGCCTCGACTCACAACATTGGCATACGTAGTTTGTGGATCACTATCCTGTAAATCTTCTGGCCAACTATGAGGATTCGGACTAGGACTCGAAGTACCCGCTTTATCTATTTCGCTGTAATGATCGCTGCCCGAATAACCGTTGCTGTCGTTAACGTTGACGTTAACATTGAGATTCGTGTTTTCATTGCGCATGTCTTTATTGAGATTGAGAGAATGCTGCAGTGATGCTGCATTGTTTGCTTCCTCTTGCACATTGCCGTACTGTTGCTGTAATGCCTGCATATTAAAATAGAATTAATTTTGCGATATTTATCCTAAAAGTACAATTTATTTCAGTAGAAATGTGATTTACCTGATCTTGTGGAGGTTGAGCAACAGCTGTTGAGTAATAATTGTTTGGAGGTAAATCAGGCGTCACTTGGCTGTAATACCTTGACTGCGGAGGATTCGTAAATACTCTGGAAGTGTCGAATGGATCGGGCATGGACGAGGGACCTGCTGCAGCTACGCCGTTGTTTTCTGGGCAATTAGCGTACTTTCGCGGGTCTTCATCTGGCCAATACTCCGGTTGCACAGCTCCTGCCATAGCACGTTCGGCATCTATCGGCTCATCCAGAATATTGACGACACGGCGACAAGCCGTAGTGCCATTTTCCACTTGAGCGGCCGCCAGAGCTGCCGCGTTAGCCAACTCTTCCGGAGATAAATCAATCAGAGTTCCTTCTTGACTACTGCCTCCTGCGATTAAATTATCATGATAATCCATTTATTTATGGTGGAAATATAAAGCAATTGTTCTAAATGTCAAACTTACGTGCTATTGAAGTATTAGGTACTTTAACTGGACTGCCCCTCAAATCGTTCTGTAGCTTAGTATAATTAAACTGTTTGCGTGTGCGAGACTGAGCGGCGCCGGGAAACTTTTTAATAGTGCTGCACTCGGTCACCCCAACGACATCCGGTGGTTCCATAGGATTTCTCAAGTACACATCATCGATATAGATTGGGCTGCCCCAGCTCTTTCCAAACGGTGCTCCATGACCAGTATGTATAAACGAGTTCTCCAAGGGCTTGCTAATATCCTCGGGTTGTTTCTTACGCATTGGGTCTACTAAACAGCGAGGAAAGACTCCGACTTGGAACGTTCTTTGATTCTGACCCTTCCACCAATAGTTTTCAGGTCGTCCGTCAATTATTACTATTTGATCACCATGCTCAATCATCATTTTATCTGGTTCGTCAAAGCGGTTCAGAGCTTTCATCACTGAAGGTACCATACCTATTACAAAAATACAAATTTGATAACAGTTCGTTCAATGACTATCGATATTGAAATTAGTTTCATATAAGTAAGAGTTCTCATTACCAGTGAGAGATTCTTTTAGTGATGCGAAGGTCGGCCTTTCGGCAGGATCCCTCGCCCAGCAGTGAAGCATAAGCTGGAACATTGCCGGCGGACTGGCCTCGGGTTCGTGAAGTCTCTCTCCCTCCCTATCGATCTTTTTCAGTATCTCCGAACCGTTTAGCCCGACCCAAGGTTCTTCTCCAAAAGTCAGCATCTCCCAAAGGGTAACCCCGAACATCCAGACATCCGAAGCGTGACTGAACTGTCGAGCTTTGAGCGATTCAGGTGCGCACCAGGGGAATGGCACCTTCTTGTGTTCAGTCATTACGTAGCAGTCCTCCTGCTGGGGCAGTGCTCGCATCAAGCCGAAGTCGCCAATCTTGATCTTGTCGGCAGAGCTCAGCAAAACGTTGCGGCAGGCCAGATCGCGATGCAGGAATCGCTTGGCTTCAAGATATGCCATACCTGTGGCCACTTGCAGAGCGTAGTTGCACAAGGTCAGCACCGAGATGTGGCCACACTGCTTGCGCAGGTAGTCGAGGAGCGCGCCGAGCGGCGCCAACTCCGTGACCATCATCATCGGCTGAGATAGCACGACGCCGTACAGTCTGCAAATCGAAGATAAATAAACATAAGTATGTTTGTTTAAGAGTTTTATTGCAAGCAAAGAATAAATATTTAATGTTCGACGTTACCGTATAAGATTGTGATGATCTAACATGTGCATGGATTGTACTTCGGATACAAAATCTTCAACAACATTTGGCTGAGTTAAGGCATCTGCTTTCAAAACTTTCACAGCAACTGGCAGTGTTCTTCCGGTCGGAGAAGTCCATTCACCTCTTCTGACAACCCCAAAGCTTCCATCCCCAAGTTTGACTGACAATGTGACATCTTTATCTTGTATCAAACATGTCAGAACTGATGTATTTTCAACAGGCTGCGAGGCACGTTTGTTGCTCTTTTTATCACTGCCTGGTCTGATCTTTGTAATCAAGCTTTTCTTCCACTGTGCTGTGCGTTTCTTTTTCACAGCATCCATCAACCTCCGGATGCCTGGCTTGCCAAGACCGATCTTCTCCAGATCTTCAGTTTGCACATAGTCAAAGTGATGCAGTCGAGTGACTTGAAGATCATCTCTGATTCTGGTGAAAAACTGAGACAGCTGGACATCGTGCAGCAAGTCGTGTAGCCACTCCGTGCCCTCGTCATCTGCCATCGCGAACAGCTCTGCGATAGCTTCTCTCTAGATAAATAAAAAATTCAATCATGAATATATGAACAAAATGATATATATGAAGCTTTGAGTAAGCAAATTTCCCTACTGCATTTACTCAGCTTATAAGTAACATGTATTGTAAGATAAGCATTATTCAATATCTAACTAAGGATTACAGCAGATTAAAACGTTATCTATGCGGTAAACATAAACTGACTCCACAAACACACTGATATTTATTGGATAGCAACAATGTCAGCTATAACAACTCCCACCCACAAGTAAATCTATTCCTAGACACCTGATCCTCCTCTTTGTTTTTCCAAAGTCATATTCTACAGATTGATTCATAGCTCATTAAATTCAAAACACGCGGCTTTTCGCGAGAGCCTATACACACATCAAAACGGTCAGTCCAAAGCTGCAAGTGCAGCAGACGTCAGTCGTGCACCTAAACTCGTCCAATCAAATGCATCTCGTGTTCTCTCGCACATGGAGGGTGTTTATCCTCGCTAATCCAGCTCGGACCAGCCAGGAAATGAGATAATGCGCTCCCGACTAGAGTATAGCGATCGCTCTCGAAAGCGAGCGACAGAAACGCACGAGTCGCTGCGAGCAATTTCGCAATCGCCGATAGCGCAAGGTGTGTGTGTGTGTGCGGTAACGAGCGAACATAGAGAACAGAGAGACGAGTAGAGAGCGATAGGAAAATCCGAGCGAGAGAACGACGAGAGGTGCGTCATTGTCTGGCGTCGAGAGCGGTATAACGTGCGTTTCTCTATATGCGACCGGAGTGAACGGCTTTCGACTGATGTGAAATAAAGAGCAGATTGTTAGAATCGGCGATTTCGGAGATTAAATTGTTTAAATTATACGAAACGAGATACGGTATAGATTTGAGTAAAAATTTTTAGACGATTTATTTTTCTTGCCACATACGTTTGGAGAACGTACATGGTTTATCGCGAAGACGTCTATTTTCTCTTATGTGTCATTTCAAAGAGAAACTCTACCGGATGACGTATTTGTTAACATTCTAATGTATATGCATGAACAACCATGAGAATATGGATAAGTGTTGTTAATGGAGATTATATAAATCAAATCAGCGATGAATTTTCACCTATCTCAAAACGTCGAACGGGCGCGTCAAATGTATTTTCTACTCTATACCTTCCCTTTTCGCGATCTGCGACGCGTGAATCGCGTATACGTGCCAAGGATTGGCGTCAATAATAATCATCATAACGAAGAAACGCGTTCATTAACAAAACGGCTGCGGTAGTAGAGAGGAAAAGTCGCGGATAAAAAAACTGTATTAATCGAAGGTCATGGAAAAGAGAATCTAGTAACGACAGCTAGAGGAATGCGCATAACTACTGTATATATATTGCACCACATGTACATACAAAGTGTAACTTTCTATAAACTGCAGGCTTTGAGTTCCTAGTAGAATATTAATCTCTGCTGTATAATCATTATTGTTTTCTCATAACAGAAATCTTTATCAGACTGATATTGATGACTTTTATCGGGGGTCAGGTAATGGATTTTTGTTTTATTTTTGTCAGCTTTCTGCTATTTTTTGTGTATACATTGATAGTATTCGATAAAAACTAAAATCAATTATCCTTATCAATATATTACTATAGTATCCTTATTTATTTAGTTTTTAACTAATTAACTAGTATACTTGCATTTACTTTTTCACATTAACTACTATCAAATAAAGAACTGTAATGCTTAGTTCAGAGACAGAGAGATACTTGCACAAAAATAGAAACCAAGTGTTATACTTAGCTTGTCATGCTCACTAAAAGCTTTAAAAGATGATTGCGGTAACAATCAAGCTCAATTTAAAATTTACCCCTATCAACATGATCAAACTAAGTAAAACAACAGAGGATGGGAAAAAAAGAGCCTAAAAATAGTATATAAATTCACACTTTAGCTCCGGAGCCCCTGAACTTGTAATTACTCACAATCTAAAACACGATGATTGCATTAGAAGGTTAAAATCATTGATACTGACAAGCAGACTCGCCTTTTAAAAATCCAATTATTAATAATTGAATCATAACTGTCAGTGGCAATCTATCGGTGTTGTATAAAAAGTAGTACTAATTTTTGTTTCAGTCCTCTGACCATCTTTTTATCTTAACATTGCTTACTCAAAGATCAAAGGCAGAGAAGTGATGTATTTTTTGTTTACAGTATCCTCACTGGAAGAAAGTCAAAAACCCCAGAAATTCAGTATACTTTTGACTTTCTATACACAACGAGGAAATGCATTCGCGTGAAAATAACGCTAATTTACAATACCTGATTACGAGCAAGCTGCAGTGTCTTCTCAAATCATTTCTCGAGCAACTGGCTGAACCTTTACTCGCGGCTGCTTCGGAGAGAAAAACAGCGTGAGACGCACTCTAGAATCACTGTGAGCGGACGGTGAAGCGAGCAAAAAACGGTTACACCAAGAGAGCGCTCCTCACTCTTTCGCGGAGAGACACAAAGCAGATTAGCGCAGCGGCGGCGGCGGCGGTGGCACACACGATGACTTTTTGAGGAGAGGACGTATATACCTATTATATATATATACACGCACACGCAGGAGACAAGAAGACGAGAGAGTACGTTATAATTCGTACGTCGGAGGAGCAGCCGTCGCCGCTGTCGCCGCTCGACTTTCACCCTGCGAATTTCTCGCGTTCCTGCAGCAGTAGCAGCACGGCATCATCATCCTGTTGTCTCTTTCTCTCTCTCGCTCTTGCTCGTCTTGATTTCCTCCTCCACACACACACACACTCGGCTCGGCTGCACACACACACGTATACACACTCGCCAAACTCTTCAGCTGTACTTATTGTAGCCCTCGAGAGATTTGGGGGCGAAAGCTGCAGCAGCCGCGCAGCGCGCGCGAGATGATGGGGGCGGAGATTTCATGTGACGAGCTGCTGTAGCAGCAGCAGCAGCACCAAAGCTTCGACGCAGGGGGGGAGGCTGGGAGAGGGAGAAAAACACTCTGCTGCTGGCCTGCTGCTGCGCGAACAGCTGAAAAACGCCTGCTGCAACCTCCTGTGCACACACACACACACATACACACTACACCAGCGACGACACTGATCTCTTCTTCTTTTCCGTGTGCGTGTGCGCAGTCTGCTGCTACACTCTACCTCTTCCGTACCCCTATGAGCACTACCGCCTATACACTGCATTCAATGTGTGACAGAGTCTATATCGTTTTCTTTCCGCGCAGAAAGATCCAACGGACACCGCGTCCCATTTGGAACAGCTCTACTCGAGCCGAGCTGCCGCGAGCTACTCTCGTCCCACGACTCGCGCGGCGGAGCCTGCATGCACACGCGAAAAAGCGAGAGTAAACTGGGAGTAGTCGCGTTACACTCGCTAATAGACAAGGAGAGAGAACCGATATATATGCTTGCGTCCTCGTCTGTTGTTTTTCCCTCTCCGTCGTTCTGTCTTTGTTGTCGCTCGCTCTCAGGTCAATCTGTACGTATAGGTATAGACAGACACGCGCGCTCGCGCGGTTTTCGCTTCAACGGGCGTTTTTTGCGCTTTTTACTTATTCACAGAGCGAGAGAAGACATACCTATAGTATATCTAGGAATATGGGCGGGTCCTCAGAGCAGCGCCGAGTAGAGTGTAAATAAAGACCGTTCGCATTGCGGCGACAGCCGGCACGGGCTTCGATTCCTATAACAATAACTGTTTTTGTCTCGTCTTTTTTATTGATCTCGTGGAAATGTCAATAGCATGGCAAGTGTTGCAGTTTGCATTGCCTATCGTTATTATCGTTCGGGATACTCGCTATTATTATTTTGCCTCGTGCAGCGATCATTTCAATGCAAATATAGAACTACGTCGCTTTCTAATCCTTGATCTCCTTTCCAGGAAAAACTAACACGTCTCGACCCGTTAGCAACATCTGGAATCTATCTGCATGCCATCATCTAAGATTAAAACGAGTCATTTATCTGATACAATATCCGAGCATCGAGGTCTGCAACAGTCGAATTGTTTCTGCCCATTTGTTAGAAAAAAATACGAGTGAATTTTTCAACAATGTTCCAATGATTTTCGAACTCGAAATAAAAGGACATCAGTTTTTTATTGGCGGAATCATCTAAGATGAAGTTGAGATGAAATTGTAGATACCAAAAAAGATGCAGAAAAAGATGATTTTTGAAAATAACCGACATAACTGATTACTTCCAGAATGAAATCGCTAGAATTCCGATAGAGCGAGAAGAGCAGGCTAACGGGAAAACCACCGATTCTACCTCTGATAAGTGTAAAAACCAAGCTGAGGTGGGGAAAAGCTGTAAAACCATCTCTTCTTAGGTTATGTATCTTATCTCATCTTGTTGGTAAAACAGATGCCTGCCAAGGGATTCCTTCGGTTAGTTAAAACCCGCCGGAAGTGGATACCACTCGGCACTTATTCCGGCGACGCGCCGGTGGACGTTTTCATTAGTTTTGCGAACACACGCAATTTTCAGAATCTAGTTAAGACTTTCATTCAACTTACCACATCGTTCACGCGGCACTTGGAAAAAAACAGTCAACCACCGGAATCATCAGTGGAAGTAGCTTTATTTGCGGGCGCGCGCGCGAGCAGTGTGTGTCCGTCTAGGCATCGCAGGTGCGAATAATTTCCTGTCTAACATCACCACCGCCGCAGTTCGCGCGCTTCGAGCTCGAGACCCGAGGATCGTCGGCGTCTTCAGTACAGAGCGTGTACACAACTTGTCGTCGTTGATCTGATCAACTGCTGTGTGAGCGTTATACCTGGTAAAAGTTTCCCGAGTTTCGCGCGGCGCGGTAGTATAAGCCCGCGTTGTTGGCTGCAGCTGTGCCGCTGCTGCTATTTATTCG
Source organism: Cecidostiba fungosa (assembly GCA_900474305.1). Taxonomy (NCBI): domain Eukaryota; kingdom Metazoa; phylum Arthropoda; class Insecta; order Hymenoptera; family Pteromalidae; genus Cecidostiba; species Cecidostiba fungosa. The sequence goes on along the minus strand of UCOJ01000458.1, from coordinate 10,789 downwards.
CTCTCAAACGGGTCGCCGATACTGAGAGTTATTGTTTTTGTTGCAGAGAATGTCGGGCATCGCTATTGCTAGACTCGCGGAGGAGCGGAAAGCCTGGAGAAAGGATCATCCCTTCGTAAGTGCAATTTTTTAGCTGGTGATTGTGGGTGAGCGTGCGCGCGCTGTGTGTCGGGACGAAGTTTGAAGGTTAACTTTTGAGCGATATCGCCGTACTGCATGTGAGAGTATACTCGCGATTGTTCCCTATTTCGCGAGCATAGAAAAATGCCGGCTAATCAATCTTTCGATCATGAGCCTCACGCGTGGCTGCAATCGCATCGATCATCGCTGCGCAACTACTGTAAACAAATGCCGTTTCGAAGAAGCGGTAAGGATTTGAATACATAACCTTACTTTTTCCATTTCGTGCATCAGTAAATTTTTACGACGAAATATGGCAGGTCGCGAGCTGGCCGATCGATAATCAGGAATTTTTCACTTGCTATATTTGTTTTTTTCTAAGCTGCATTCTAGATCTTTCCATTTGCAGGCTTTTGTTTATCTAGATGATATGATCTTAGATGATTCTGTGCAGTTTTGTCTCATCTGAAAATGGAAAATTCATCTTATCTAGATACTATTTTATTGATACATAAGACCCAGATTTCCTATTTTAAGTTAGAACTCATTAAGTAACCTCGGAGTCAAGGTCGCTATGCATGGAAGTGGCACATGCTTTGCTAATGGTTAATGTTAACCAAATGTCACTAATAACTTCTTGATGATTATTTCAGGGATTCGTTGCTCGTCCAACAAAAAATCCTGATGGAACTCTGAATTTGATGAGTTGGGAATGTGCAATACCAGGAAAGAAAGGAGTAGGTTTTGTTTGAAACACTGAGTTTTTTTTATAATGCATTTATTTGTACCAAACTAATTCATAAACATTTTCAGACTCCATGGGAAGGTGGTCTATACAAGTTGCGTATGATCTTCAAAGATGACTACCCCTCAAGTCCACCAAAATGTAAATTCGAGCCACCACTCTTCCATCCAAATGTCTACCCATCGGGCACTGTGTGCCTATCTTTATTGGATGAAGAGAAGGACTGGAGGCCTGCAATTACAATTAAACAAATCCTTCTTGGTATTCAGGATTTGTTAAACGAGCCCAATGTTAAGGATCCAGCACAAGCAGAAGCTTACACAATCTACTGGTAAGTGTCTTGTGCAATATTTTGAAATCTTTTTCAATCGATTTTTTCGCTCTTCATTAATACAGCATTTTTTCACTATGTAGCCAAAATCGTTTAGAATACGAGAAACGAGTACGGGCACAAGCGCGAGCAATGGCGCCGCAAGAATGAATTTTTTATCGAACTTGATATTGCTGATGTGAACGTGAACGTGGCGCCTCGCTCTTAGGAATTTATGTATCCTGCATCCCTTTGTCAACACTCATCGGAGCAGGAAGACTTCCACACTTAATCAACGATTTCGCAACTACATAAACTCCAGTCCATTTCAGCGATGGCAAGATATTAAACACACCTTTTAATCTCCTGCTCATATTTATTTCTTATGATTCCATCATCAATGATTGCCGGTTTCATAAGACAAAGCGATTCCTTGTTTGAATTAAGAGTAGCTTGAGCTGGTCGAGCTACTCTTAAGCAAAAATAATTTTTCATTTGTTACACTTATTAGCTCGCTGGCTGTCGAAAGTACGATTATGTTTAATTGATCCCTAGATCGACCGAGCTAAAACAGGGTCTGAGCAGTTTTTTCTAAACAAACAAACAAACAAAGATGAATCACCGAGTAAATTTATATAAAAAGCAAATACTGCACGAAAATTAGTTATATAAATTTGAACTTTTTAAGTGTTTGAGTCTTGATGAGTTTAACGGAAATTTCAGTAGCGTTTTTTCATTTTTGTATTTTAGGTAAAGTATTTTTTATAATAATTATAAACATTAATATTAATGACTACCACTTATGAATAATAAAGTAATGTATTATAGCGAACACTTGATATATTCTTTTGGAATCATGTCCATTACCATGTATCTGTACATAGCTAACAAAATTGAAAAAGATCATTCGCTCAACATCTGAAAAATTTCCACGAGTCAGTGTCTAGATATGTATAATAAACTATGTGTTTCAAAAAGAAAAATTGGTATAGTGATTGGTTGTACATACATACATTCCGAATTCAAAAGGCGCTAATAATATACTATATTTCAAAATTAATGTTTACGCGTCTTGCAACAGGTAGCGTTTCCAGTCTATCGAGCGGATTAACTTTCCTCGACTGGGCTCTACCCAGCTCGAATAATCCGGGGCGACAAGTGTTAAAAAAAGAGCGCGCGCGTTCAATATTCAAATTCGAATCCGGCCGTGCGTATACAAACTATATACTGCATATCAAGCGCGCCATACACCAACACGGCCGGCTCACGTATTGATCGCGCGAGCATCCGTTTCCCACGCGCGCAAAACACAGAGTCGTCCCCAGGTGGTTCCTGAACCTCCTGTGGCTCATTCCCCGCAGTCAAAGTTGTTACATTCCGCAAGCCAGTGCGTATAGTCGTCCCGTGAAAATCGGAAAATTCCCAAAGTGCGCACTTGTTGTGCAGTATCTACTGTGCGTATATAGGTACAACTATAGTCGCGGGCGTGCGCGCGGATTCGAGAGCGACTGCGCAGACTTTCCCTCTTTATTCTCTTCTGCGCGCGGCCAACTGGGCAAAGTGTATAGTATCAAGCGGGCAGACGGTATTCGATCGTCGAGCTGCGAGCTAGACGCGGAGAAAGCTGATAAAGGTCGGCTACTGATAATAAGTTGTTCAGAGAGTTACTTAGTGTTCAAAATGACAGTGGAGAAGAAGATGGCGACGTATTCGATGCAGCGGCTGGACGCAGCGTTGCTCTGGCTATGCCTCATCGGCGTTGGTGTTTCCTACTACGCCTACGTCGTCGAGACCGCCAAGGAGAAGGACAAGGACTACCAGCCCTACTGCGACATCAGCGAGCACATCAGCTGCACCAAGGCCTTCATGTCCGAGTACGTCATATATATCATATTCTACTCAGCAAAATAACCACTTTCTTTTCTCCTTTAGTTACTAATTCATCATACAGCCCTTCGTCGGTGACACATCTTAATCACATTATATACGCTGCCGTCGGTCAATACGCTCGATCGATCAAGCTCCGTCAGCTTCGGAGCAACAGTCCCGTTAACCAACGCGCGCGCGCCCTGAAACAACAATTTATCCGAAAAAGGTATTCGCGACAAAAAAAAAAATTACAATCGCCTCGACGAACGACAAGTACAGCTATGGCTTCCAGAACATATATAGCTGCTGTGTATACAGTTTGTGTACCAGCGCTGCGCGGCTGATGTTTGTTTTAACTTTTCAACGCGGTAATTCATTTTACGCCGCTGCTCCGGTTTTTTCGCATTTCCTATACATTCGCGCGAACCGGCAGATGGCCGTTTTACGAGCCGCACATTTTCGTAAATTTACATAAGCCAAACGAAGCAAACAGATTTTGATTTAGCCATCGGCCGAATGACGTGTTTGCTGGCTTATGCTTTTTTCGTGTTCTTTTTTTTTCTTTTATCGATATAATACCGTACATCAGTGTAGTTTCTCGAACGTGTCGGCTATTTTTACCTGGCGATGGTCTAATCGAATTCGGCGATGCTTATCAGCGGTACTGATTACGACATTACTCTGAGCTGAAATATTTTTTAAGCAAAACAACTCGTTAACAATTATCATCCTCGAGAGCACCCACGTATATACAATAATAATTTATCTGCGAAAAGGCGTATCTCGAATTGCGTCAGAGACTGCACATAATATTTGTTATTTTAATCGTATCTCTCGCCGAAGAGTTTGCATCAAAGAATTTAATCTTATTTTTCTTTCTTTGCAGATACGGTAAGGGATTTGGCCTAATTCCAAAGGATTCCCAGCTGTACCTGCCGAACAGTCTCTTCGGAATAGTTTTCTACACAACCGTTGCCTCGCTTAGTGAGTATAATTTTTGTTTTACATCTATAGTTACGCGGTTTCACTTCGAGTACTGAGGATTACATTGATCGGTTTCAGGTCTCTTCAACAACTACTGGAACACCGCGCTTATGCTGGTCGTGTCAATTATCTCGAACCTCTTCTCGATCTATCTGTCGCGCATCCTCTACCTGCTGCAGGACGTCTGCATTGTGTGTGTGAGTACGTATGTGCTCAACGCCCTGATAATGATTCTGTCGATGAGGAAGATCCGCGAGATCAACCGAGTCTCCTCGAAGAAGAGGAAAACCAAGTGAACTGCGGGAACAACTACCAGCTTGACTAAAACAAACGGAACGACTAAAAAATACTCTTTAAGGAAACACAAAAACAAACAAACGCCTCGTTAGGAAGGACGGTTTCTCGCCTTCACGCGTCTCTTTCTCAGACTAAGCTTTTATATATATTCTCGTTTAACAGCCTATTTTTTATATTTTATATATTATATATACACATTCCTTTTTCTAACGCTTTATGCAATTTTTACGAAAACACGCGCGCGCTATGCTTTAAAAGGCCTATATAGACGACGTTCTCAGAGCGACGTGTGTGCGTGCAGTCACATTATCGTGTCTTGGAGGATTCGTGGGTTTTTTTATTACAAATGAGAGAACCTTAATGCACCTTTTTTTGTTCATTACGCTGTGAATGTTCTTAGAACTATTTATTGATTTTTTTATCATTGTTAATGTTTGAGATGTTAATTTAAGGTCAGTAGCTAGTAGTGGTTAATGGCAGGCTACAAAAATTCGATCTATTTCTAGATCCTTAATAGCTAGATACACGTGTAGTTTTTGTGATTTTTATCAAGTAGACACTACTTGACGAATGGCAGCCACTATTCTCTATGAATTAATTCATTAATTATCTCTTACAGAAGTATACAATTTATTACAAACTTAGAACTCAATATAATATATATTCTATATTCTTTTTAAAAACCTCTTCAGAAAAGAAAGAAAAAAAAAGATAAAAATCAAACGTCTAAGACATAATTTTATAAACTCAAGATTCTTCAAGAGAAAGAAAGAAATATATATATCAACAACTCTCAAGTGTTCATAAAATTTGATATTGTCAAATATTAACGAGTCTTTTCTAATCTCTGGTGTATACAAAGATAAAAAAAAATTAAAAAAAAACATAAAACTGTATAAAGCTCTTGGTACTTGTTGACAACCTACTCCTTCAAAGGCTTAAATAAGTACGTATGCGAAATAACTTATAGCTTTCTTTCGAGTTAACACTAGAAATGCAAAGTGAGACTTATTAAAATTTCAGCTCTGCCGACGATAGAGCAGATCTCTCGCAACGAGTTTTCTAATAATTTTTAGTATACTGAAAAATAATCGAAAACATAAAAAAAAAAGAATCAACATCCATAGCTTCAGTACTCGTGCTTTCCGTTCCTCATCATCAGGTCCCTGTTGCTTCTGCTGATGCTGGCCAGGATACCGGGACTCTTGAGCGGCGGCGGCGACTCGTCCAGTCGATTCAGCTGCGAAGTGGACCTGATGTTGTTGCCGTTGCTGTAGGTGTTGGTCTTGGGCGTGCTGACGAGACCATCATCCGCTATCTCGACGTTGAAGCTCTTGCTCCTCGACAGGGTTGACTTGTAAGTCCTCTCGGGTTTCTGAGGTGGCACTGGTGGCGGCTGAGTGTTGATGGTTGTCTGGACAAAGTGCGTTGTCTTGGGCTGAGGCGAGGTGTTGACGTGGTTCTTGAACGAGATGTTGATCATGCTGCCGTACTGCCGGGACGGCGACTCCTGGCTGTAGCCGTTCTGGTACCTCGAAACAGGTGATGAACTGTCCCTGCTCATTTGTCGACGCGACGTAGTCGTCGTCGTCGTGGTCTTGGTCGTCGTGCTGTGCTGCTGCTGTTGCTGCTGCTGACGGGACTGACTGCTGGTGTTGTGGATCTTTCTGGGCAGTGTCTGGGCGCTGATGCGCTCGTGGTGCTCGTTGAGATCGTAATCGTTGGCCAGTCGACTGGTCGACTTGCTGAAGCGGCCGAGGGAGCTCGGCTCGTTGCTGCAAGAAACAAGATGATTCGGTCGTTTTGAGGGTGGGCTATCGGTGCAGACGGTGCAAGCTAGGATCTTTTTCTCGTATTGGTTATATATATACATCGTACAATGTCAATAGCGTCAGTGAGTTTAAGAGAGATTTTTCTTTGTTTGTTTTTAATTGGAGCTGAAAAGATCCCTACTTATGTTGTATAGTAGTGAGTTAGTGCGACTTATTCGACGAGTTTTATAAGTGAGAGTTAGATGTCGTGCCATGTGGAGGATATGTGAAAAAATCGTTCTCTGACTTTTGGTTTAATAAAGTTTTTATTGAGCCTTTAAGAGCAAAGTATTACATTTGTCTTAAAAAGTAGTATATGTATAAAGGTATCTAATCCTATACGTTATGTACATCTAGTGTTTCGGAGTCAGTATATAGATAAAAATGTATGGTATAGAGAGACATGAGTTGTGAAACGATCCTACACACACATGTATAGATATAATAAAATATCGTATAAAAATCGCTCCAATTAATTAACACACAGTAAAAGAATTAAGTGAGTTTGTCGCTCTTGATATTGTAGAATGTAAAAAGAAATACGTATTAATAAATTAATGAAAAGCTTATATTATAAAATTTAGTCTTTTATAGATTCGCGCGCTCGCCTGTCGCGTGATATCAATGCTACATCATAATAATTGTTCAGAATCAAAGATTATATTAGTCAGATGGTTTACCTGTACTCCTCGTCGATGGGTCTGCGATGTCTCGAGTGCAGCTTGGTCTCCCTGTAGCCCTTCTCCTTACCATAAATGCTACCGAACGGATCTTCGCCCAAGTAGTATCTGTGGATCGGCTGTGCGGAGCTCTCCCTCTTGACGTGCGAGTTGCTCTCCCTATACTCATCTCGGTTCTCCTTATGCAATCTGGGACTGCTGGACCTCGAGTTCTTGTACTTCTGGCTACTCGACGTCAGGGTGTTGAGATTGTGCATACTGCTGGCGACGTTGGGGTTGCGGGGAGACCTGGGTGGACGTTCCGGGGGAGTAGATCGGCCGCGGTCGTCGGTAACGTCGCGATCGTAGTCCGGACCCAGAGGGATGTTGCGGTCCACCGAGTTGTATTGCAGGTAGGTCGAGCTGTTGTCGTCCGTCTGGGTCAGCTGGGAGGTTGAGGTACTGCCTGGGCGCTTGTTGCCGTTGCCCCGGCGCTCCGAACTTGCGGAGCGGAGCTTGCCCACGAGCTTGCGGAAGGATTCGCCGATCTTGTACTTGGACGGACTGGGAGCTGCGAATCGACGATCGGTTTAGATATAAATAAATTAAACAGATTTCAATGAAATCGCTGTATTCACTCTTTTCGGAAAAACATGTTTGCTCAAAGTTTTCCAAAAATAACGATTTCAGTGCAATCTGTTTACTAAGAACAATTTTGTCTCTTGATAGCAAAATCGACGATTACATTTCGAGGGTCTGGAGTGGTCCTTCTTGTCTCTCCTGGGTGATGGCGACCTGGACTCAGGGTCAGGAGTGCGCCTGCGGCTGCTGGACGTCACATACTCCTGCTTGATGACCCGAGCGTCGTGATTACTACGTCCATTGCTGCGTCGATCCTCCTGCTGAACATCCCGGTTGCGGCTCTCCCAGGTGCGCTGCACCACGTGCACCGGACTGGCAGCCCTATCGGCCGAGGACGACGGTCTCGGCGGGGACAGCGTCTCCTGGTAGCTGCGCTCGGTTCGGGTGTTCGTCACGACCTGGGGCTGTTCCTTGGCCTTTCTGCGCATGGGCGGCGACGGCGGATCGGCTTTAGGCCGCTGCTGGTGTTCCTGGTGACGACGGGAGTACGAGGAGCCGTGCGATTCCTTGTGGTTCCGCGCGTTCTCCAGCGCCACCGAGGGGTGATTGTGTCCGTTTGTACGGGACGACGATGACTCGCGCGTCCGCTCGACGATGTACTGCACCGGAGACTTTGCCCTGACCTGCTGGCTGTTTTGCTTCTCTGCTTGATCGAAGCGTAAGACGTGTGAGTTGGCAGTCGTTATTTATGGACTTGTGTTTGTTTTTAAGTTAACAATTTCGTATTAAACAAGCGGCGGAAAAAAATTAAAAATATTAATTTCGATATATCATTAGTATGTACTGTTGCAATGAAAAAATGAAAAAATAAACAAAAGTGATCGAGTCGGATCGTCAGACCTGTTAAAACACATCGGTAAAATTAACGAGAGAAAGTAACGCACCCGTGGACTGGTATCTCTCGGACCACTCGCTGATACCCTGAAAGTATCCACTGGGCGAGGTCGAGTGCTGTTCCCTCTTGGTGGTGGTGGTCGTCTGTTGTCTGTACTCCTCCTCGTGCCTCTTCCTGGAAGTCTGAGGTGGACATGCCGATTTGATCGTGACGTTGATGTAGCTCGTATTGGTGGTGTGTCCATTAGCAAGCGGTTCATCCTCGATAGAGCCGCCGTGGGAGGATCTTGACTCGCTGCCAAAGTGACTCTCCAGCCACTTGGACGTCTCGAACTTTCTCGCCTCGTCCTCCTCCTCCAGGTCCAGTGGCTTCCTCGTCAAGGCGTCCTTCCGCGAAGCGGCCGTAGTAACGTTGTTGTTGTTGTTGTTGTTGTTATTAGCTGGCGATCCTGCGGGTGTGTGCTTACGCGTTACTTTCTCCGCACTTTGTCCCAGCGCTGTGCAGCTACTTATTCCAATCGATCCAAACTCGCCGCTTCGAGCTTTCGGTATGATATTGTATACGTATATCTCAGAGTAGTTAGCGTGAGGTGTGAACGGATTAGAAAAAGCAGCAGCAGCAGCAGCAGCAGCAGAGCGTTATATATGTTAATGAAAATGATGGATAATTAAAAAATGAAAAGCATACCGTGCTTGCTGTGGAGTCTTCCGGAGCGTATTCCTGAAGCCGGAGGTTCCGGAGGCCACTCGCCGGTTCGCTCGGCCTCCGTCGTCTCCGAGACGAAGCGCATCTCGCGCGCCAGTCGTTCGCCGTTCGGCTTGACGTAGTCGACGATGTCCTCGTCGCGTGTCTTGACGTAACGTTGACTCGCCTCCTTGCGCACCTCTCGAGCCTCGTCCTCCAAGCCCTCGGGTAACTCGTCGTCCTTTATCTGTCTCGGGAACGATTTTTTGTTTTCTCATAAATCTCTCGCGAGAGAAAAAGGAGTCGAGCATCGAAAAGCACTTAGGTGCAGGAAGTTTTTAATAAGTCAGACAGGCTGCTATATCGTTCGCTGCTCTCGTCGATGATGAATATAGTATACGCGATAATTAGAGCAATAAACTGCCGACGACTTTTATAGACTATATAAATAGTGTGTGTACTCTCGCGAGTAGAACGCGGTAGGTATAATAATTTTCTATATCGGCGGCGATAAGCGCGAGGTATATATATTGACTTTCGATGGCTAATTGGAAGTTTTTTATGGAGAGCGTTTTACGAAGCGATAATTAGAATATTAGATCTCTCTCCCGAGATATATTACGTAAAATAATGAGTTTTCCCAACCAACGCGGCGAACAATAGCCTGACTGCGCGGAAACGCAAATAAGTATATACAGATATATAATATACGCTTTAACGCATGATTTACGCATCAACATCAGTGAGTATACAAGTATAAAACGACGTTAGAAAGTCGGCTAATTACACGCGCGTTTGATAAATCTCCTCCTCCGCCATACACACACAAGTATACCACAAGAATAAATCACCCGGTAAAAGTACAAACTCTTTTACAGATCTCTAAATATATATATGTATGTATATATAGGTTGTAGACTGACCTCCTCGTGCTCAACAGTGGTCTTTCTCTCGGTGACGATCTGTCCGTCCTGTTTGAGTTCGCTGCGCTCGAGCGTCTTCTCCGTGTCGACGACCTTGTTCGACCTCGTCGTGTGCTGAAGAACGCGCGGACCAGACGTCTGTTGATTCGACAGCTGGCGTTTAGACTCGGCCAAAGCTACCCTGAGGTCACCCCGGTTGTTGCGCACCGCCTGCAGGTACGCCTTTGGAAACAAACACACACACACACACACACACACAGAATAATATATATACAAGATAGAGAAAGTCAAGAATGCGCGGCGACTGTCAAAGTTCACGAAATAGTGTTATGGCTTATAGGCTGCAGCAGCAGAGTCGAGCGAATTTATATTGTCTGCATGCTATAATACTCGCTGCATTCTTGCGGATCGACACTTTCACTGCTCGCGCGCGCTCTTGCAACAGGTACTTTATGCTTACCTGTATTATATATTTCGAATATAGCAGTGGACTTTAGCGCACGACTCGTCTGACGTATTACGTAATCCGCTGTAGTGTATATCCTATAGCAGAGATTTCGCGCTTATATAGTGTATATACACCTATAAAACGAGTTTACACGCTCGGTTGAACAATATCGAGAGAAAAAGTTTCGGATCGTCCGGTCGCTCGGCGGCCGTCTAATAACTGGCGGCGGCACGGGAAGGTCGACTCAAGGAATTCCTCGCGGATCTCTATATACACACACACTCTTGCTCTCCCCCTTCCACACTGTATTATAAAATGTATATATATCTATGGCGCGAGAGTCCAGGAAGTCAGCTAGAGGTTAACGGCGGCGGCGGCGGCGGCAGTGGTTATAATATAGCGCGGCGGCGGCGCTCACGGCTCGGTTCGCGCGGGTATACTGAGATGGCAGGACCCAGGCTC